>VDFB02194102.1:0-29959 GCA_007258455.2 Sequoia sempervirens | reverse complement strand
AGGTACATTATCAGAAACAATATCCTGAAACTCATCCAACATCCTAGAAACTTCTTCTCGAACCTTCTCACTATCCTCCTTACTCACTCTAGGAATCAATGCATAACACACACGCTCATGCTTCATACCTTCTAAAAAATTTCTTCCATCTACATAACAAATTCTAGCACTACTGCATACCTTTTCTTCGGTCTCCTTCAGGGATTTCAACTTGTGACGAACCTCATCCTTTGTCAAGGAATAAGTGTTTGCATGGCCATCATGTATATCTCGCTTATCAAACTGCCATGACCTCCCCAACAATATGTGACATGCATCCATGGGGGTGATATCACAAAGTACCTCATCATAGTAGCTCTCGATCTTGAACTTTACTAGGCACTACTCATTGACCAAAACTTTGTGGTCTTTCTGCAACCAAGCAATCTGATACGGATGCGGGTGTCTTTCCCTCTTCAACTTCAACTTTGTTACCATCTCTTTTGACACCAGATTATCTATGTTCCCACCGTCAATAATGACATCACAACATTTTCCCTCACACTTGCACCTTGTGCAAAACAGATTCTTCCTCTATTCTGGTTCATTTTCCTCAGTCACTAGGGCTCTCCTAATCACTAAGGCTTCTCCCCTTTCAGCATCATCTAAATGTTCAGATTGGGCCTCCTCATCTTCATACACAAACCTTCCACGACCTTCTAGCCTTTTGTCTGCCCTTCCTTGGTGTTGTGGACATTCATAGGCTCGATGCCCTTCTTCACCACACTGGAAACACGTTCCTTTGAAACCACCTCTTCTAGATCCTTGTCCATATCTTCCTCGTCCTCTAACTCTTTGATCACCACTATTTTGATCACGAGGGTAGTAGAAGTTGTCATTCCTTTGGCTTCGGTTGGTACCCACATCTTCACTTTTTTTTCATCATCATTTCGGCTTCCTAAAGGTCTTCCACTGCCCCTTCCACTTTGACCTCCTCGTCCTTTTTTTTTTCCATCAAATCTTTTGTTCAGCTTCTCTTCCACCTTCAGAGCAAACTGATACACATCCTCAATGGTGGTCATTCTAACTAGGCTTTACTCCTCCTGAATGCTCGGTCGTAACCCATTAAGATATCAGGCTACCTTCTCTTTATTGGCCTCTGTGTGGCCCATTCTAATGATTATCTTGTGAAAATATTTAGTATATTCTTTCACAGATCTACTTCCTTGCTTCAACCCTTGCAATTTCTTCAAAAAATCTAACTCATAGTCCACTGGTATGAACTGCTTCTTCAGTTTCTCTACCATGTGATCCCATCTGGTGGTATTTCCTTTTCCTCTTTGATTTCTTTCCAACTGGACCTCTTTCCAGCAAATATTGGCATGGCCCTTCAGCTTCATTTTTGCAAACTTAACACAATCAGGGTCCTCTATTTCCTCATACTCAAAATATTCTTCTATCTCGTTGATCCAGTCGATCAACTCTTTCGGGTTCAAACTTTTGGAATAATTGGGGACTTCTGCTTTGGGTCTTTTCCCAATCTTTGAAATGGCCCTTATTAGCTGCATTTGGTCTTGATCAATTACTTCTTCTTCCTCTTCTACATTTGAACCTTCTTCCTCTCCTTCATCCTCACTTTCCTCCTTCAAGTTTAACCCTCTTCTCAACTACTCTTGTAACGCATCAATCTATCTTTGGAGGGTTGCCAGTGCATCTCTTCCACTAGCATTTCTGCCACCTCGACCACCCCTGGCACCACCATGCCTACCAGGCATCACTCTTAGAGGCATCTTTCTTGACCTCGACTCACAACCACAGTCCTAGTGCGAACTGCCTCATGATCGGCGATCTGTCCACATGCTCAAGAAAACCCGCTCTGATACCACTTGATGAGGGTGCAGCCCGAGGCTTAGAAAATAACCCACAAATAAGAGAATAATTTTATTATTCAGAAAATGGAGTTTCTTACATGTAGAGGATCTCAAATCCCCAAGTTCTACCACACATGCAAGTTATAGAAAGCTATAGAATAACCCTTTCGCAATATGCGAGCTTGTCCCCAAAAAGTTACCCAAAAATTAGAAACCCGCCCATAAATAGAGCTCCTCTTTAGTTTCGAGCCAAACAACATTCAAATTTGAGTTTAGGCAGTTTGGCGCCGAGAATTTACAACATGAAGTTCAAATTTCAAAAGAGCATTTGCAATTGTATCTTCTAGAAAGTGCGCCAACTTCCCAGGGCCATAACTTTTGATCTGGGACTCCAATTTGCAAGCCGTTTGAACCATTGGAAAGGTCATGAAGTCAATAACGCACTCAAATTTCACTATACTAATTTCAACAAGTTTTGGGGCTAATCCAGGAACTCTAATTGCCTCAAATCTAACTCAAAATATTTTTAGGGGCAAATCTGGGAAACTAAAACTGCAATATCTTTCCACCTAGGAATAGAAAATAAAAACCGTAAATTGGGAATTCCATTATGACAAAAAAGGTATCCAAAAATGTAAAAACATATAAAAACCAAGAAACTTGAAATTTAACATTTTTGGGTGATGCAAGATTGCCCTTACACCACTGGATGCTCTTCCATCAATTCTTCAGGCTTTGATTCAAATCTTTTTTTTGATGTTGTTCCCAATCGTGGATGGGGTGATGGGTGGATGAAGATTCATGACATGGCTAGTTGTAGTATTGGCATTGTTTTCACCATAAGGACTCTTGGAGCTCCCTATGTTGATGTTTGCACTAGATAAAATTGCACCTAGTATTAAAGAGGTATCACTGATATGTTTAGATCCCTTAATTGTCAAATAACCAAGACCTTGATGCTTAGGATTTCCAATAATCTGCATTGGATCTAAGATACCCTGTTCATGTAGACCTAATCCTCTTCCTTGATAATTCATCCTTTGAAACATTTTATTTGCAATAGGATATGATTTACCTTGGAAACAAGGTGCTACTCCTTCTCTACTCTATTGTGGATCTTCAAAGGTGATCTAGATTCTTCATTGATAAGATAGATTTCTCTAAAAAAGGTAAGTGATCCAAGTTTATAAGTGATAGGATCCTCCATAACCAAGATAACTTCTTTATTCATATATTTGGTTTGATCTTATGAAATATCAGTTTTCAATGTTTCTTCAAGAGGTCTTGATGATTCACTGTCCATGTAAAAGTCTCCCTCATGATTCATTTTTTATGTGCCTTCACAAGATGTTTCCGATTCACAACTTCTATAGAAGACTTCTGCATGACCCATTTCTGATATGTCTCTATATTTTTCTATGTCTTTATCATGTGTACAAATGTCAAGAGTAGGAGACTACTGTTCCTAGGTAATGATATCAAGAGTATGAGACTCTTGTTTCAAATCAAGATCATCTGTATGTCCATTAGGAGTAAGAATCTCATGGGTAGATGGAGGAATATGTGCTATATAGATATGATCATCATTTGTAACATCTTGTATAGATTGGAGAGTGTCCATTAGATCATTGTAGTATCTTGGAGACACAAACTCTTAATCTTGATTAATTTTGGTATTGCATTCGATATGATTTGGATCAAGTTCTTGACATGGGTCCATTTCAAAGGATGGATTGCTTACAAATGGTTCTTGGATATCGAGAAGTGGCTCAATGTCCTCTTGATCTTTGAGTAAATTTGGATCAAGTGTTGAATTGAGGATTTATTCAATATTTGTTACCATGAATTCAAAGGATGTCAATATGTCTTGGAAAGGACCATTGCTAGATTTTGGTGAAAGATTTTGATCATGTTTTGGAATAAATTTTTGAGATATGTCATCTAAAGCATTAGATGATGTAGAGACATTTTCAACATGATCATTGGTTGATGGATCGTGGATTGTGTCAATAGGATCAAATAATTCTAACACTCCTTGAAATACGTCATTGTCGAATATTGTTGAGGGGTTTCGATCATGACTAAAAAGTGACTCTTGATGTATGTTGATTTGATAATTGGATGGGGTAGAAACATCTTCAAGGTGCTCATTTATGGATAGATCTTGATCATTATTTTCAATAATTGTGGTGGAGCTCGATTGGCACTGTTATCACTAATGCTTGAATCCTGATCAATGTCCTCAATAATTATTTTTCATTGATCAATAAGGTCTTGGATGATATTTTTGAGTTGAATACAATTTGATATTTTATGAAGATTTTATCTATGATACTCAAAATAATATCCACCTATTCCAAGGGAAGTTTAGCACAAAGTTGAAAGAACTTTCTTTTGGAAGAGTGATGAGTTTTGCATTAACTAGTTGTCTTATCACTAATTTGATTGTTACTCCAAAAGGAGTTTATTCACATTTGTGAGATCTTGTGATATTTATGCTTTTTGAGGTGATTATTGTTGTGATTGATCTTGGAGATGTGGTGATTGGGTTTGTGATTGATTTTGTTGATCTTGATATCCAACCTCTTGACATTGTAGATATTGTTCTTGATGTGGTTGTGGACACAACTCAATTTTTTTATGACATGGTTTAACCAATGGAAGAGTATTTATTTTGGGATGGAGATGTCTTTTGGCACAATGAATCAACTATTTTGGTAAGTGTAGCAATTTGATCTCACAAAATTTGATCTTGACACCTTTGATGTAGTTGATTTGGTTTTTGTTCAAGAAAATTTGGAATGTATACTTGTGGTGTTTGTATGGGATCATGGAAAATTTGATTTTGGAGAATATTCTAATTTGGGATGATGTTTAGATTTGGAATTGTAGGTTGAAATTGATCATGTTTTGGAATAAATTCTTGAGATATGTCATCTAACACATTAGGTGATGTAGAGACATTTTCAACATGATCATTGGTTGATGGATCGTGGATTATGTCAATAGGATCAAATAATTCTAACACTCCTTGAAATACGTCATTGTCAAATATTGTTGAGGGGTTTCGATCATGACTAAAAAGTGACTCTTGATGTATGTTGATTTGATAATTGGATGGGGTAGAAACATCTTCAAGGTGCTCATTTATGGATAGATCTTGATCATTATTTTCAATAATTGTGGTGGAGCTCTATTGGCACTGTTATCACTAATGCTTGAATCCTAATCAATGTCCTCAATAATTATTTTTCATTGATCAATAAGGTCTTGGATGATATTTTTGAGTTGAATACAATTTGATATTTTATAAAGATTTTATATATGATACTCAAAATAATATCCACCTATTCCAAGGGAAGTTTAGCACAAAGTTGAAAGAACTTTCTTTTGGAAGAGTGATGAGTTTTGCATTAACTAGTTGTCTTATCACTGATTCGATTGTTACTCCAAAATGAGTGTATTCACATTTGTGAGATCTTGTGATATTTATTCTTGTTGAGGTGATTATTGTTGTGATTGATCTTGGAGATGTGGTGATTGGGTTTGTGATTGATTTTGTTGATCTTGATATCCAACCTCTTGACATTGTAGATATTGTTCTTGATGTGGTTGTGGACACAACTCAATTTTTTGATGACATGGTTTAACCAATGGAAGAGTGTATTTATTTTGGGATGGAGATGCCTCTTGGAACAATGAATCAACTATTTTGGTAAGTGTAGCAATTTGATCTCACAAAATTTGATCTTGACACCTTTGATGTAGTTGATTTGGTTTTTGTTCAAGCAAATTTGGAATGTATACTTGTGGTGTTTGTATGGGATCATGGAAAATTTGATTTTGGAGAATATTCTAATTTGGGATGATGTTTAGATTTGGAATTGTAGGTTGAAATTGAACATTGTTGTGGTTGCAAATCACATTGCCTTGATTTAGGAAACTTTATTTTGCATGGTTTTACCTTGACTTGGATCAATACATGGAGTTGTTAGCATATTGTTTGGACTTTGAACAACATTTTTATTATTTGTAAACATATCTATCCCAAATTTTACAAAGTTTGGATTTGAAATGTTCATGTTTGGTAAAATTGTACTTGGTATATTCACATTCAATGTCATGTATGGATTTGGTGGGATAAGGTTGTTTTGTTGAAGACTCATGTATTGATTGTTTGGTTAATAGATTTGTAGGTTTTGAATTTGATTTAAATCTACCATAGGGAAAGGTGTTCCAAAATTTAGATTTGGAATACTCACATTTTTTGTACCATTGAGGTTTGTAGGAGATAATGGTCCCATGTATGGATTGTATAAATGTGAGTTTTGATAATCAATTGGCATTGTAAGGCTTTGTTATTTTGGTTGATTTAGACCACTCATGATGTATGAATCAAGTTTATATTCCATGTTTTTATTTTGTTTTGACCTTGTTGACCTCTAAGGAATTTAGGACCAATGATGAGATGAAGGATGAAAGGGGTGAATGATATGGGTGTTTGAACTTTTAGGAACTTTGAATTAATGCTAAAATTTAGGATTTGATTTTGATTGGATAATGAACTTGTGAATCCCAAGATGTTAGATGTTATCTTAGGATGAACTCATTCAAAAGGGTGATAATTTAACTAAGTGTGTGAGGAAGGATTCATCCACACACACCTAAATAATAGATGGTTTTGATTTGGTTTAAGGATGTACCCAAGTCTAGACAATGATGTTTCCAAAGCTCTAAATTTGTTTGTGGGATGAAGATGATAAATGTTTAGGACGGATGAAGTGTTGTTTTTTATCCTAAATGAACATAAGAGTGACCTTGTTTACAAGACCAAGATATTGAAGAACATCCTTTTCCCTAAGAGTAGTTCAAACTAAAAGACAAATGTTTTGCTTGGAAGACCGTAAGACAAAAGATAACAAGCACATGTGTGGGGTTCAATTGATTTAATCTTGGTTAATGAATTGATTTTACCACATCAATACTTCTTGCTTAACTTTCAAATTGAATGTCTATGTCTCAAATCCTTTTCATTCCACAAGGTCCATTATGTGAAAATAAAAGAATCAAAGGCATAGTTTTCCTAATGTTGACTTTAGAGAGAGAAAATTGAGATATAGGCCCAAATACTTAGAAGCCTCTAAGGATAGAATCCATAGGGACAAGTAGTAATACTTGGAATTTTCAAAGGTATTTTCTCCTTCTAAAGGGTTTGAAATTTGATGACCTTGTTGAATGTTTGTTTTCAAGATTTTGAATTTTAAGCAATATATTTAATTGACTCATAGATTGCACAACCCTAGGATAGAAAAGACAATATTTTTTGAATTCCCACTTGGATTTCACTAGTTGCACTTATTTAGAGTTGATGATTAGAAGCTTGACCACATGGCTCCCCTCCATGACACTCACTTTTATGGGTCAACCAAGCTTCAAGTTCTCATGAATCTCCCATGAAATTTTTTTTTTATCTCTACTAAGAACTACAAATATGTGGGACAGCTTCAGAGGTCCAACCTCTTGACACCAACAAGTAGTAGGGTTTTTTTCTTTTATAAAGATTGGTTTTTAATCAAGGTACTCGTTCAAATGACCACACAAGAGGCAAGATCAACCCATACAAAGAGTATCACCTACTTGTCTGTAGGAGCACTTGTAATGTTGAGCTTCCTCAACATTCAAATTTATATATTGGTTGGGAGTAGCTTTGTGTTTATCTCATTACCAGTTTGAGTCGTTCCCTTGGGGTGAGTAATTTTCCCACCAAGGCAGGCTCTCTAAAGGTAAACAACAGTGAAGGAGTACATTTTTAGTTCAACCACCTAATGCACTTTAGGAGGAAACACACACAATGCCTTTCCTTCATGCTCACATGATTTGTTCAATTTTAAACCCAAATTTGAAGTGTGGAGGCAATCTTTTAGACAACCTAATGTTACTAAAATGTTTTTGATTCTCAATATCTCCGTGAAGTGCGAGAGAAGTGCATACACATTCAAATGACATAAGTTGAAAAAAATATTACAAAGAAAGGAAGACGCAAGTTTTTTTTGAGCCCAAATAAAGATGAATTCTTTTTAGAGTACTGAGCTTAAATATGAAATTTTCTTGTTCAATTTTAGCCCACAAAGCAATGTCTAGTAAGTTCCTAATGTTCAATTTTAACCAAATTTGATGAAGCTTGATTTGTTTGTAAATTTTATTTCCAAAATAATTCTAGTTGGTCCTAAAGCATGAATGGAAAATAACATATGATGGGTTATTTTTCCCATGAGTGTTTAAAAACACTATTACAATGAGTATCAAATGCTTTTTGTTCACTTCCATGCTCCATGATCCTTTAAAACCTACAATCCAAGCTCTAAATGTTAGATGAAATCAAGAAACAAGAAGATATGAGGGTTCAATAAATGATTAAGCACAAAAACCCTACAACTTAGACCAAGTTACAATGTGATTTGACTTTAGGTGAAAATTTAAAAATTTTAACTCTATCAGAGTTGAGAAACACCTACACCATTGGATATCTTATGAAATTCTACCCCATTTCAAAAAAAAACTTTGAAAAAGACCAAAATATGACCAAGATATGGTCATTTTAAGATTGAGTGCAAAAGCAAGAAAAAAAAGGCGACCCTGTTTACAAAGGAAACTCTCTGCAAGCTCTTAAATGAAAAATTTGACAAAAACAATTTTCTACAGGATCACATTTGTAAAAGGAAATTCTTTACTGGCTCACAAATAAAAAAGCTAACAAAAGTGACGCTCTAGGGGCTCACATATGAACAAAGGCGACACCTTGTTCCTATGTCTGCAAAAAATAGAAAAATCGGGTGAAATTTAACATGTTAGAATGTTATTCCCTCCTTCTAGCACCAAAATGTGAACACCAAACTTGAAAAAGCTAACAATAGATCATCAATCAAGATTCAAACATGTTAGAAAAGAAAATATAATGTTTCCTATGAAATTCTTTAGCCAATTCAAGAGAAAACATGAAAACAACAAGAAATTAACATAATGAAGCATGTAATCTACGTAAAAGTAGTTAAACCTCCATCCTATAGGGGGAGTGGTGCTCCTTTGATGTGGAAATAAGCCCTTTCCCAATCCCTTTGATAACCTTTGATGTTGAATGTGATTCCAAGTATGAAAAATGGAAATAATCTAACTAAAATGGATGAAAATGATGAAATGCTATGAACTCAAATAGGTATAGTGATAATGCATGAAGTTGTGGATCCATATTATGAAAAGGATGCCTCTATTTATAGAAGCCAAGGGTTGAAGAATGAAGGAAATTGGTGAATATGGGATAATTGAGAGCCAATGAGAATGTGCTAAGTGTCACAATTCTATTGGATGGGGGTGGACTACATTTTGGGAAATGTGTGAGTGGAGGATGATAGAGGAGAAGTAAATGTTGTTGGTTGAGAATTTGAAATTGGTGTAAGAGAAATTGATGAGATTTGAGAGGATGTAAGAGGATTTAAAAGGTTATAAGAGAATTTATTGTAGATGTGAAAGGTTTTTGAAAACCTTTGGAGGGAAATTGAATGAGATGTGTTGAGAGGAATATTCCTCATAATATGCCTTTGTGAGGATAATTGAGGTAATTAGATAGTTAGAAGAAATTTATTTTATGTGCAACCTAGTTAGTTGACCATGGTTGATCTAACTCTTGAGGAGTTAAAAGCTAGAGGATTTGATTAATGATGATTAGAAAGTTGATTTAGGATTAATTAATTGGAGTGAATTAGGAGAGGTGACATTTGATTTGGTTGATTTTTAATCAAATGGGAGGTTTAATTAAATAAGATGAATAATTAGTTAGAAGAAGGGTGAATCAATAAATTTAATTATTTGATTAATAGATGAATTTGTTGAATTTAATGAAATAATGCACTAATTATTCAATTAATTGATGAATTTGAAGTAATTTAGGAAGAAACAGTGTTAGTTGATCAGAATTAGATATCCAGTATCAATCAAGACTTTTCAGTGTCTACAGGTGGTAAATTCAAAATCAATTTGCATCAGGTATTGCATAAGTGATTTGTTTAGTTAAAACTTAATTTTATAATGAAACTATTGTTCTAATGGGAAAGACTAGTACAAGAGTGAAAAAGAAAAATGAGAATTTACTGTGTGTAAATAATATTTTAGAAGAAGAGCTTGAAAAAATTAGAAAGAAAACATGAAGAATTAATAGAAGAGGAAAATAAGTGATGAAAGGAAGATATATCAAAATTGAGAGAAGAAAATAATTTGTCCAATCAATTAACTGAATCTTACATAAAGGAAAATTAGTGTCTAAACTCTAAGCCTACACTATGTAAGGTGACATGCGACACAAATGATTTATTTTTTTATTAGATGAATCATTTGATAAATTTGATATAGTTAAATTCTCTTTTGATAAAAAAGTGTAAGGAAGACAACAATATTTTTGAATCTACAACTCTTGCTAGTTGTGAGGATAATGACAAATACTGTTCTCTAAAGAATGTTGGATTTAAAAGATAATGAAAAGAGTAGGATACAAAGGAAAATTTTTGGTAAAATATGGATAAGAAATTATAGATCCCATTGAGCCAATAGTGAGGCCAAAGAATGAAGGCCTTGGATATGATAGTTAAAATAAAAATGATACTATATGTGTTATAAGTTCAAATAAATTATCTCAAGAAATATAATGCATACAATATTCTCATTTTCATAGACATGGACATAAGAAAAATTGTGTTGGTATCTTCATCCTTATAGTATTTGTGGATTGAAGAATCATTCTAAGAAATTGTTTTGGAACAAAAAATGGAAGAAACAACCTCTACAAGATAGTATATAGATGGATTGTGGATGGATTGTTTTATCTAATTAAAAAAGGTCACAATTATGTTTAAAATGTTGTACAAACATAAATATTCTCATGCCAAAGAACATAGAAATGATGCAAAGCTATATATCATCCTAGAAACCATGTAACTTAATCTATAAAAAATTTACTACCATAAAGGCTACTTGAATTATATCCATGTAGTGGTGTGAGATTTGAAGTTAGAGAGTTCATATATGCGAGATTTGAATTTGGAGCACTCATATATGGAGAATGGGTACAATTGATCACAAAGATAATTGTTGAATGGTTATAATATTGATCCCAAAGATCATTATTGAACCTAAAAAGTTATACTATTGATCACAAAGATCATTGTTGAATGGTTGTAATGTTGATTGCAAAGATCATTGTTTAATAGGTAAAAGTTGTATTGTTGATCATAAATATCATTGTTGAATGCTTGTAACGTTGATTGTAAATATTATTGTTGAACCTAAAAAATTATAGTAAATTGATCATAGAGATCATTGTTGGATAGTTGTAGCATTGATCATAGAGATTGTTGTTAAATTTGTTAAGGTTTTGGTCACAAATACCATTGTCGAAATTGATTGCAAAGATCATCATTGAATTTGTGAAGGTTTTGATCACAAATATCATTGTTGAAATTCATCAAAAAGATCATTTATAAAATTGATCATAAATATCATTGCTAAATTTATGAAGGTTTTGATCATAAAGATCATTGGGAACGCTTCATTTCCTTTATCAATATAACTATGAAGAAAGTCTTGCTATGGATAATGATGGACAAAATTAATCAAGGCTATTCAAAACAAAAATAAGTTTTTATACTTTCAAGAAAGAATTGTTAAATATTTTTAAATGTACATGGGTAACTGATAAACCTATTTATAGGCAGCCCCCATCATTTAGTTAAGTTGTGTGATAAAATAAAAGTTACATGGGGTGTTAAAATATGGACTATATTTATTCACAAAGAGTCATGTCTCATGTAAAAGACACACCTATCCATATAATATCTATTTAAGGGTCTTTGGATCCATAATTTCTATAGTTGATTAATGACAATATCAATTTAACCTCTCCAATTTTCTACAGTTATTTATTGTAGATATAATCAAACTTCAATTTATTTTGATAGGATGTCTTATTGATTTTTACTTAGTCAAAACAACCCACTTCCTTATATCAATTAAATACTAAATTAATAGTATAAACCTTTAAACTAGAATATGGGCTTCCAACTACCCCTACACTTAGCTAATTAATCAACAAGTTTTGATCACTAAAATAATATTACAAACAAAATTACTACTAAATATTGAAGTGAATGGAATCCTCTTTATTATCATACATATTCTCTCTTTGTATTCTTGATTAAGATAAGCATCAATATATTAATATAAAAATAAAAGTAATATCCATGAAGATGTGTGTTTAATAATTAAAGACATTTTGAATAAGGTTTCTTGTCTTATCATCTTTACTTTTGTCAAAATCTCGCACTTGAGTTTGTTAAAAGAATAATTATTACTAAATTAATAACTTATATATCTCTAAATTAGAATACGAGCTTCCAACTACCCTTACACACAACTAATTAATCAAGAAAGTTTGATCACTAAAATAATATTACAAATATAAATTACTACTAATTATTGAAGTGGATGAAATCATCTTTTTGTGAACTCATTAACTCTTAATTTCAATCAATAAAAAAAATTATTATAAATATTTTATCTTTGAAGTCGTATTGTTGATTAATGTAAGCATCAATCTATTAATATAAAAATAAAAATAGTATCCATAAAGAAAGATTCAATAATGGAATTCAATTTGAATAAGATTTCTTGTCTTATCATCTTTACTTTTGTCAAAATTTCCCGCTTAGTCTATTAAAAGAATAATTATTACTAAATTAATTGTATATACCTCTAAATTAGAATATTGGCTTCTAACTACCCTTACATTTAGCTAATTAATCAACAAATTTTGATCACTAAAATAATTAGTCGATAGGCTACATATAGTGTGAGGTTTGAGCATTTTATTGATTTGACAATTAGAGGGACATTTTATTGATTTGACAATTGGATGGGCATTTTATTTCCATTTGCAATGTTTTTTTGTTAATTTGATGACAACTTTATTTTTTTCATTTGCATTGCTTTATGTTTTAAATCTCGATGTAAATATTTCATAATCACATAATACTTAATTTCTTTAAGGAAAAAATCTAGATTTCTCAAAGTTTATTTCATTCCATTATTTAACATTTATTATTAATTATTTAATCCACCACATGCAACTAGAATTTGCATGTACAACATGCATATAGTTTTCTATAGGCATAATCCTTGAACCTCCTTTAGATGGAAATGCTAGTATTACAAATATAAAATTACTACTAATTATTGAGGTGAATGAAATCCTCTTTTCCGATGATTAACCCACAATTTCAATTGATAAAAAAAATATTATAAATATTCTACCTATTGTCTTCTTGATTGAGATAAACATCAATTTATTAATATAAAAATAAAAATAATATCTATAAAGACACATTCAATAATGAAAAACATTTTAAAAAAGATTCCTTGCTTATCATCTTCACTTTTGTCAAAATCTTCCACTAACTTTTGTTAAAAAGACTCCACTTGCACATCCTAGCCATTATTAGAGAGGAAGTGTTAAAAGATTGCACACTTTCATATTGAACGGCCTGCAGAAAATTAGATAACACCATTCACTCAAAATTATTTCGCAACATTTTTCTGCCCCTTTTTCCAAGCTACGCCTTACTTTTCTGGATTTTTTGGCACAAGGTGGCTCCACCTCTCACATTTTTCTGCTTTTCTTCTGGAAATCACTGTACGCTTTTGGACTCTGTATGCAAGCTGAGTTGTTTGAAATGGGAATACAATAATTCTATTCCAAAAGAAAGTAAAAATGGCTTCTAAAAAGGATAGGAGGTTGTGAGTGGTGAGTGTGGATGCCTAGATTCGATGGACTAGCTTAATGAACTCTTCTCATGCCATGGCCATGTATGGATATACACATGAAAAATCTCATACCTCAAACAATTTCAAAAGCCAATGTATGTTGCCTATACGCAGATTTGTGACTTCATATGCAAGTTGCATGGCTTATCACAACCCAAAAAATTCATTTCCATAGTGGATTATATAGTGAATTACAACAAGATAAGTAATAATACATCCAACCTCGAAGTTTCCTTTAGTTAAGTAGTCATGTGCAAGGCCCATCATGTACGTCATCTCGAACCTATCTTGATTGTGCCTCTAAGGTTTTGAACCCTTATGGATGGGTTTTTAATCACATACCATCATCCTCACCAATTATGCTCAACCAATTGAGCTACAACCCCATGACATATATTTATATTTTAAATACAAGCATATATCTTTAATAAATCTATATTAAATACACTAAGATATCCTTCTCAAGGTGCCTATTTTTTAAATCAATTAGGGTTAGGGTTAAGGTTTGATTAAGATTCAATTAGCATTAGGGTTAGGTTTCAATTAGTGTTAGGTCCAATCAAGTTTAAGTTTAGGTTTAAGGTTGAATTCAATTGATATAAGCAAAGATTTATGTTTTAGGGTTACAATTCAATTAGCGTTAGGCTTAAGATTTAATTCAATTGATTTAAGGAAATATTTATAGGAGAAAAATGAATCATCAATTATAGAGACCAACATAGAATGATAATTAAACCTATAATAGAAATTAAAATATCCCTTAAGTAGTTTTTCTTAATTTAGTTGATTTAAGGAAATAATAATGTTTTTTGTTGTGAAAATAAAAAATAAAAAAATAGAAAAAAATCTATGAATAAGAAAACAAATTATTCATTTTGTTGGGTGCAAACATGTAAAAACATCTCAGCCTATAATATATAATCCATATTGTGGACATCATGTAACTATGGTGTCCCTTGATTCTCCATTTCTTGGAGGCATTGTGTTAATAGTTTGTGCGTCATGTCTATGCTTCCTCACTCAGCATGCTTAC
Organism: Sequoia sempervirens; assembly: GCA_007258455.2. Classification (NCBI taxonomy): domain Eukaryota; kingdom Viridiplantae; phylum Streptophyta; class Pinopsida; order Cupressales; family Cupressaceae; genus Sequoia; species Sequoia sempervirens. The sequence continues at coordinate 15,211 of VDFB02194102.1, read as the reverse complement.
CAAGGCAATTGTAACCACATCTAATGAAATTTCCTTTATCCTTTAAAATGGATAGATATGGTCTAGTTCAAACCCCAATTTTGGACAAAATATTGGCTGAAATTATAGAATTGGATTTACTCTTGCGATTGAATTTAAAAGAGAGATAAAAGGATTGAAAGGAATAACATAGTAACAAAAAATATCATAATAACAAATTTTAAAACTTGAATTGATAAAAAAGAGGGGAATCAAGTTCTTGACTAAAAAAAAATAAGAAATGGACAACCTTTCTATAGTAGTTACCCTCTCTCTTGCTTGTGTTTGGCCCTGTAGTGATAGTGACCCCTCTCCTTTTTGTCATCAATATTTAGAGAGTATAAGAAATTGCTCCTTGATTGCCTCGCTTTGCTACTATCATCAAACTACCTCAATTGCTCCTCTTCTCTTGCCACCATTAACCAAATGAAATATTTTTCCTTGCACTAATAAAACAATAATGAAAGTATTTAGGGGTTTCAAAACTTTAATATAAGCATGCATATGTATCTTTGTATTAAACAACATAGTAAAAAAGATAAGAAAAAAAATCACTTGAAGGAAAATTAGTGAGCAATGTCAATACAAATTTGATAACTCTTACCAAACACCTTCTAAGTATTGAAATTGTGCACCAACATTGCTACAATTGAAGATGGGAGGAAGTAAAGAGAATGGGCATATAAATTGGAAGGATATAATCCAAAAAAATCTTTGCATGTGCCAAGTGTCATATTGTGTTCATGCCACAATTTATTGTAATGTACTCATATCGATCTTTATAGTTTAGGCTTGTAACAGACCAAGGTTGGGCTTCTATAAATAATTTTTAAATTTAAACATAATGTTTGTGTATTAAGCCCATTTAACATAGTCTTTGCTATAATCCTTAATTTTTTATATTGATTTTTAGAAAAAAAACAAGAAATTGCCACTAAGATGTGATAAGATGATAACATTAACAACTAAATCTCATCCACTCATGGGTAACAACAAGAAAGAAATAGAAACTATTGTTAAGGTATGGAATATGACTACTGTATTTGATATTTTTGAGTTTTTATGTACATAGGTCTTCACATCCAAATATAATTGTAGAATGCCTGTTGATGTAATAACCTATAAAATAACTCTTGCAACCATATTCTCATTGATAGACCATATGTAACCCACTTTTGATATTTAATATAATTGGTGTTACACCCATTGGTACTACTTATTTACCACAAAAAATAACCTATAAAATAAATGTAGTGATTTTTATTATATTATTTTGTAACAATTGAAAATTGAAAATTAACACATTATTATAGATATTTGGATTAAAAAAAATTATAATCATCATAATAGATTATATTTTTAATTAATATAAATATTATTTATAGATAATTTTATTTGAAATTATCTTTTAATTAGTACTTGTTTTGAAAAAGAAATAATGCATAGTTATACAAACTGGTGTGACCCTTAGGTCACCCTTGCTATGTGGCGCATCCACATCTCATCAAATAATTCACATCCTACAGTAAATCGTTTGCTTTAAAAATTAAAAAATCTTGACTATTTTCTGTATACACATATTTACCTACATTAATTGGGAGTACGAAGCCCCAAATTTTAATACGCCTTCTCCTTTCACAAAATTGTTTTGTTGCATAGAAATATTTTAAATATATTTACTTAAAATACTTATATAAATTAGTTTTGAGGTATACTAAATTTGTTATTTAGAATAGATAGATGTTGATTGTTGGAAAAATGAAGGTAATATTGTAGCTTAAAACTTGTAAAACTATGAGACTATAGATTTAATTAATTGTTCTTTGTCACAATTATTTGTGTATGATTAATTTGTTTAGATCAATTTTACCAATTGTAGAAAGAGAAAAGATTGTGGAAGAATGAGACAAGAAGATAGAAGTGACACAACATATACGTGGAGAAACCCTTTCAAAAAAAAACTCCACCAAAATCAATAGTGCTTTTATTATTTAACCTTAGAACAAGATTACAATAATACTGTATCAATCCTTGATTGATATGCTTCCTTGCCTTAAAAAATCCTTCTTCACAACCTGCAATAAACTTCCATACACTTGTTGCAATTTATCCATGCATTCCATGTGACCAAGCATGAATACACACATCCCATGCCATGCTTCAAACCCTCGCACATGCACAAGCTCAACCCGTTATCCTGTAGCAAAATATCCTTAAACTCTCATGCACTTGCTGCAAATAATAGGAAATTATTAGCATTGTAAACTCCTAAAAGTTATCCAAAACAAGAGCATAAATCTCCTCACAAATATCTACACCTAGATTGGGCAAGTAGAGTTCCACCATGCAACATGAAGTCAAAAAAAAGTCTCCTCAATTTAGGTGCCCTAAACTGAACACTTAACTAATCGTTGGTCAAGAAAATATCTTGCAAGCATCACTTCAAAGTTGGTACCCAAGAATAATCCCACTTAATTGAGCCTTATAAATATCTTCTTATGCAGAAGGTGTTAACTAAAAGATGCCAACTTGGGTGCCCAAGGTGGGTCCAATTCAATCTAATTTAACTGAAACATATCTCTCCACCATTCATGCAAAAATCATGCATGATTGATCATCCCCACTTAACTAAAAGTGTCAACATGTTATCTATCATGCCACTATAGTCATTAGTCATGCAACTCAATTCAACTGAAGTCAACTACATGCAACTGAAGATAATTGAACCATAACTAAACTGAACTGAACTAAAATTGAACTAAACTAAACTAAACTAATAGTGCCACTCCACATGTTGTCGGCCTCCTACAATGATCTCACAACTAAGCCTGTATAGCCATGATTCAAAGACTGGACATCTAACCTGAATAGCCATTCAATCATCATGAAGGTGCATTTAAATTGTCAACCCAGGGATGTGAACTTGAAATGGGTCAGGAATGTATGTGCACTAGGGGCTCAAGTAGTCATTGCATTCTACAACTAAGAAACACAATGATGAAAGTAAATAGCTGAAAGGAAATACATCAAATGTTGAACATCAACCAACAACTATGCTTAAGCTGAAATGTAGAGCAAGAATGAAAATTTTTGTGACAAATAGGGACTACTCTATCTGCTTTGGCTACATAAACAAACATAGAATGGACTTCTAGTGGCTGCAGGAATAGTCAATGCTAGATTTCAAAAATAAGTATCCTCTAAACTAACAAGAACTTAGATGCTCCAACTTAAAATTTTATTTCATTCACTGTAAATTGTGCATACAAAGAGTAATGTATTTGTATCACTAAAAATGAGAGTACAATGTAAAATCATGCAACCCTCTTGAAGAAGGAGCATCAAATTATTATTTATACTACAGCTAAACAAGGCAGTCAACTCCATGATTGAGGAGGATGCCATTTAGGGAAAGTAGGTGAAAATGGAGCGATTGAGGTTACACATGCATGGAATTTGGTCAGATATGCAATTCAAGTGCAAATCCAACATAGTAGTAATTCCCATGCATGCTCAATCATTAAGGTCCATTGCAAGGTAGTTACATTTAGTTGCATGAGGAATCTTTGCTACCAACTGCCTTTGACTTGGAGTGATTTCTCAGCTAGATGTTGTGGTGCATTCCCAACTAGTGGTTGCTTCCTCAACTTGGCACATTAAATCTACATGTCAAGGTCAGTACGTGTAGTAATTGTACATCCATAACCACTTCTAAGAAGCATTCATTAATCACATGCAAAATCAATATAGACGACCCACATATTATGCCAAATATCATTAAAGCTTGCAGAGATAGGGTAATATCAAATGTCAATGGTTTGAGGGAAATATTATGCCAATATCAACAATTAAGCATTAAAATCCATGAAATCTATAAGCAAATAGACTATAGATTCTGCCCAAAAGTAGACCAAAAACTAGGCTCATCACTCCCCCCAACCTGATGCTTTGTTGGTCCTCCAATAAGGGAAGAGTTATTCTTTTGCAGTTTTGAAATTTATGGTTGCGAGTTGTCCAACATCAGTGGTTGCAATATGTGAGTCAGGGTCCCAATAAAATCCTTCCAATTTGTTAAACTTTCTCCATTTTTGCTTCTTTACAGTGACATCATACTAATTGAATCTGAAATTTGGCATGGGCCGCATGAGCATGGATGGCTGAAAAGTCAGGGGAAACCAACGTAATCCCTAAGTTCTCCCAATCTGAATATGTCTCCCAGTTCTTTTTAATGGAAGCTCCTCATATGGCACCATTTACATTATCTTTGGCTATAAGGGTGCTACTTCTTCTTTCTTTTCTATAGGAACTCTTGCTCTTGTCATGGCTATAGGAGCTCCTGCTCTAGTTTTGGCTATTGTTGCAAAACTCCTTGCTCATGCTTTAGCTATTGCAAGACATTCTTCCAATTGGATTTCAAATCATCTCACTTTTAAATTTCTAACACAACCTAATATGATTCGATATATGGGCAATAAGTTCATAAAAGATTTGCAATCTTTTGTCTCCCTTCCCCCAACCTAGATTTGGACATGTGTCCACGTGTGTGAGATGGGAGTAATAATTGGCAGGTAATGATGGAATTTTATGTGGACATCCATACTCATGTGTAGTGACTAAATGAACACACTTAAAATATCATTAAAGATAGCAATTGATGCACACATACTTGAATGTGTTGCAAAGATTGCAGATAGAGTAATGCTTGCCTTGTTGGAAAATGAACTAAGCAATGAATGAAGATGGGGTGGAATCAAATGAGGTGGAATGAAGTGATGGAAGAGATAGAAAGGTGGTGTGGATGGGTGGATGGGAAGATGACAAAGAAATGGACATCCACATAAGTGAAAGTCTTTATTATGAAAAGTACGTACCTCAATTAGTTTGAAGGAGGGACACTAGGTCCACCACCTTTGGCTGCAGGAAGCTCTAAGTGCCAGGTGAATTGTTGCAAGAACTCTTCTTTAGAAGTTGGCTTATGATATAATCTGAGACGATGGTCATTGACAAGTAATTTAAACTTGACAAGGTCAATAGTGGTAAGCTAAACAACTCCATTGGGAAAGACCTCAACAACTTCGTATGGTCCTAGCCACCTTGTCTGCAATTTTCCTACATTGTCCTGGTATCTTGAATCATAGAGCAAGGCCCAATCTCCTAGTTTTATCTTCTTGTCCTTGATAAATCTATCATGCCACTTGATTCTCTGATTTTGCACTACTTCTGTATGCTACATGGCTTCTCTCCTTATTTCATCCAAAGCATTTAGTTGCATGATTCTTTCTCTCTGTGCTTCAGAAATGTCCATCCCTAAATCCACTACAATTCATAAATTTTTGTGTTTAAATTCAATTGGCATCATAGTTGTCTTTTCGTACAACTCAAATGGGGTGAAGCCTATAGTTATTTTCCATGTTGTCCTATAGGCTCAAATAGCTTCGGGTAATATGTTTTCACAATCTTTCCTATGGATAGCTATTGTTTTAGTCAGAATGGCTTCAATTTCTCTATTTGTCACCTCAACTTGGCCATCAACCTGGGGGTGATAAGGAGTAGACTTTATGTGCTTGATATTATACTCATTTACCAGTGTTGCAACAAGAGTTGATGTGAATTGTGGTTGTTGATCAGTCACTATTTCTCTTGGAACTCCAAATCTTGTGAAAATCTCCTCATAAAGAAAATTTGCAACCTTGTTATCTTGCATGCTTCATGGCCTTAACTTCTACCCATGTTGTTACATAATCAGTGCATACCAATATATAAGACTTACCATTTGATGGAGGGTCAATTGGTCCCACAAAATATAATCCCCACTTGTCAAAGGGAGTGATCACTATCTAAGGGAATAGTGGCATCTCATTAGATCTGGTTGGTTTTCCCATTCTTTGACATCTATCACATTTTTGGGCATATCTCCCTGCATCCTTGTGGAGTGTTGTCTTGTAGGACCCTGTGTTTAAGATATTCATTGTTGTCCTTTTAGCCACAAAGTGTCCTCCACATGGTTCATTATGACATGCATGCAAAATTTCATATGCTCATCTTCTCTCACACATCTTCTCATGACATGGTCAGGTCCAATATAAAACAAACATCCAACAATCCAAGAGAAAGGAAAAGATTTTTCAATGAGTGCCCTTTTCTCTTTTAGGGAGAAGTGAGAAGGAACTCTACCTGTAACCAAGTAATTGACTATGTCAGCATACCAGGGTATTTGTACACTAAGAGAGAAATGATGGTCATTAGGAAAAGAGTCATCTATGGGCTGATTGTCTTCTGATGTAGTTAGCCTTGAAAGAAAATATGCAACAACATTAGCTTTCCATGGCTTGTCTACAATAGTTATATCAAACTCTTGCATCAATAGTAACCATCTTGCCAATCTTCCTATGATCAAAGGTGTATTCATGAGATATATAATGGTTGCATGATCAATGTGCACAAAGATATGGTAGCCCATTATGTAATGGACCTGAATTTGTTCAGTGCATAGACTACTGCCAGCATCTCTTTCTTTGTCATGGTATAATTGAATTTAGCTCCTTGCAAATTTTTGTTGACAAAGTAGACAACATTTTCAACAGCTCCCTCTTTTTGTCCTAAGACTTCTCCTATGGCATAATCTGATGCATCAATGTGAATTTGGAAAGGAAGCTCCCAATTGGGTTCCTTAAGTACAGGAGTATTTGTCAAAGCTACCTTCAACGCAAAAAACACCTTGTCACAAGCTTCAGTCCACTGAAATTTAGCATCCTTAGTGAGAAGGGTATATAATGGTGTTGCTACCTTACTGAAATCTTTGATAAATTGCCTATAATATCCTGCATGACCCAAGAAACTCCTAACATCTTTCTGTTTTGCAGGTGTAGGAAGATTTGTGATTACTTCTATTTTTGTAGGATCTACTTGAATTCCCTTGTGGGAGATGTAGTGGCCAAGAACTACACCCTCTTGATTCATCATGAAGCATTTTTTGCTATTTAAGGACAATTTTTGATCCTCACATATTTGTAGGACTCTCTTGAGATTCTCTAATGCTTGATTAAAATCAGTATCATAAGTGGTGAAGTCATCCATATAAATTTCCATGCCATCATGAGAAATGTCTGAAAATATACTAATGACTGCCCTCTGGAAGTTGTAGGTGCATTGCACAAGCCAAATGGGAGTATCAAATAGGAATAGGTCCCCCATGGATAGGTAAATGTGGTCTTCTCCTAGTCTTTTGGTGCAATTTGAATCTGGTTGTAGCCATTGAATCCATCTAGAAAAGAGAAGTATCGCTTTCTTGCAAGTGTCTAAAACTTGGTCAATGAAAGGTAAAGGAAAGTGATATTTCTTGGTGGCAGCATTAAGTTCTCTATAATTAACACAAACTTGCAACTTCCCTCCTTTCTTGGGCACAATCACTAATGGAGACACCCATTGACTATCCAAAATGGGATAGATAAATCCTATGTCTAGCAATTTCTACAATTCTCCTTTCACAATTTCTCGTAGTGTAGGGTTAATCCTCCTTTGTGAATGTCTTACTAGAGTGCAATCATCTCTTAAATAAATTATGTGGGTATAAATTTTAGGATCCAGTCTATTCATGTCATGATAATCCCATGCAAACTCATGCTAATGGGATAATCCCATGCAAACTCATGCTAATGGGCCCTTAATAGATTTGTCAATAATAGTTGTTGCTCTTCATTCAATTTACTATTGGCATTCAAACATTTTCCTTCTGACACTTGTACTTGTGTGGTTAACTCTACCATGGTTGCTTCATTAACACATGGTACCTTTAGTGAATATGGAAATAATATGGAACCTACCTATTGCTATAGGAAGTCTGTCTACAAGAACAACATTTGCAGGAACAGTGGTTGCAAGAAGAATATCTGCAAGAAAAATGTCTACAGGGACAGTGGTTGTAGGATGAACAAGAAAAAGTGTCCTAACTGAAGTAGAAGATGATGTTTCCTCCACTCCATAATGGTTCTAAATGATGGTAGTCAGCACCTCATCCTCATCTTGGAGCTGGATGAAAGAGATCTTGCCTAGCATCATAAATTGTGCCACAAAATTGACTTCCCCAGCCTCTTCACCAACTTGTAGCCATACTGAATCTTCTTCATCACGAGATGGCTAAGCAAGTGGAGAAAGAATAAAAATTTTAGTAATCCTTCCATCTGAAATGGTCATGTCACCTAACCGACATCCAATGTAGGTATCTATTGTTTCCAACCAAGGTCTTCCAAGGATGATGGGATATCTTCCTAATGTAGCCTTAGGAGAAAGAATCATAAAATCTGTTGGATATTCCCAAGAGTCTAGAACTACCAGAAGATCATCCACTATACCATCAGGTTTAATAGTAGAGCTATTTTCAACCTGTAGGACAATAGGAGTAGATCTCATGCTTGTAATATTTAGTTGTTGTAGGATGTCTTTGGTCATTACATTGATTGCTGCCCCTAAAATAAGAGCATTCTTCACTTGAATCTCGTTTATGACAACTACTACCATAGGACTAGCCAGGTCATTATACTTGGGAATAGTTACTTTTCCCAACATGATATCAACTAGCTAGACCACCACATGAACTATAGTTGGGTCCCTTTTCTTCCTTCCTAACTTTTTAAGACAAGCTTTCTTAATAGCTTTGTCATAGATTGGAATATCTTTTATGGCCTGAAATAGGGGTATCTGAACACATATATGCTTTATCCGATCTAGGATATCAAAGGTGGTATCTTCCTTTTCTTCCTTCTTCTTGGAAACTTCCAATCTCTACAGAAATGGTGGTTCTTGCTCGGTCTGCTTGGCTTGGAATGGTTTGGGATTTTTAGGTGCACTTGGATGAATAGGATCATTTAGAGGATCCTCCTCCTCTTCCACATGAAGCTCATTAATGATGGGCTTGGAAGGGGCTGGTAGCTTGGTTCCTGAATGCAGATGGATATCACTTACACTCATATCATATGCAAGGAATTTATTTGAATCAGCAGAATATACGGGTTGTTGCTATGGCTTGTTATTAGGATTGGGTGTGGGCTAAGCTAGTAGTTGAGTTGGTTTAGGTGCACTAGAATTTGGATTAACTAGTGGAGGCATTATAGCAGGTTGTTGGGGCTGAGAAGATGGCTGCATGTAGTTGGTGTTATGGGTAGGCCATTGTTGTCCTCCTCTCCATTGATTTATTTACTACCAATTTCCTAGAGGTGGTTTCCAATGCCCTTGAAATTGCATCCAATTCCCCTAAGGTTGTTGCCACTGAGGTGGAGGACTTTGATGGCTAGGCCAAGTGTTTGGGGGGTTACTCCTAGGCTATGGTGGATATCCTCCATAACTAGGTGGATATGGGGGCTACCATTGATTACCATATGAATAAGAGTTAAAATATGGCCCAACATAGGATAGTGGATCTAGTGGCATACCTTGTCTTGGAGCCTAGGGCTTCCTTTGTGCAACATAGTAGAATTTGTATTCTTCAATCTAAACTAGTTTGAACTCGGGTGGAATCTGCTTTCTTTCAAGGTTAGTTACCATCTTGCATCTGCAGTCTTTTTGCTTGCTGTGGGGGAAAATTTTTGTCAAAATCATTTCTACCTCCTCTTGCTTCTTTTTTGCCTGAAATGTATCTAGCTAAGTAGCTAGATTGTTGATTATATCTTGCTTGAATTCTACCAACAAATGAGTGATCTCCATTCTTGAAACTTCGATGGTAGTTGACTCACCCATTGATGATTGATAAGCTCTCCCTTTCTTTGAAGCTTCCCTAGAGTAATTTTGGCATATTTTCTTGATATCCTCCCAAGGAACTTGGGAGATATCTCCTCCTGCCATGAGATCCAAAGCATCAGTGCAACTATCATTGATTCCTCTCAGGAAAAGCAACTTTTGTGAGTCCTCATTAAGTGCATGGTGTGGAGAATTTTTCAAGAAAAACAAAAACCTGGCAATGTAATCAAGTCCAAGCTCACATCTTCCTTTTGTTGCATCCTGAAAATGTCTCCTCCTCTCATGTCACTACCCCTGTAGTATTCCTTGTACTTCTCAAGGAATTTTGCCTTCATGTCTTCCCAAGTTTCCACAATCTCTACCTAGGCTCATGAACCATCTTAATGCATCCTCTTTCAAAGTGTTGGGAAATAACTTAAGCCTATGGGCATCAATAGTATAATCATAACTCATGCAGAGTATGTCAGACTCAAATAAGAAGGTATTAGGATCTTCTATCACAAGTCCATAAAACTTGGGGAGTGCTCAAGCAGGGATGTTCTTGATGTTGTCAACTTCATTTTTATGGGAAATGGGGAAAGGAAAGGTTGGTTGATTTTTTCTATTCCCATTTGTGTTATCCATTCCTTCTTGATGTGGTTCAAAGACAAAGGGGTTCTCAAGCTGATTTTGATCTTTCAAGGAGACTTCAAAACTAGTAAGATCAAGATATGCGTCAGCAAAGGGGTATTGGTCTTCTTCTTCCTCTTCTTCTGGTAAATTCTGGTACTCAACTAGCTAAAATGGATGAGCATTGTTAGGAAGGAGTCTCCCATAAGCATCCCTTCTCCTTCCTCTATGCATGCGGTATCACTCACTATTAGTCAGCTCACACAAAAAATTGGTAAAGAATTAAGGGGGTTCATTACTTCCTATATGAGGATAACAACTTTCAAAAATATTGCAGCAAAAACTACCAATGACTCCAAAAAATTCCTAGTTTGACACCATCCTTGGCAATAGCACCAAAAATGTCGGCCTACAATGATCTCACAACTAAGCCTTTACAACCATGATTTAGAGACTGGACATCTAACCTGAATACCCATTCAATCATCATGAAGGAGTATTTAACTTGTCAACATAGGGACATGAACTTGAAATGGATCAGCATTGTATGTGCACTAGGGGCTCAAGTAGTCATTGCATTCTACAACTAAGAAACACAATACTGAAAGTAAATAGCTAAAAGGAAATAAAGCAAATGTTGAACATCAACCAATAACTATGCTTAAGCTAAAATGTAGAGAAAGAATGAAAATTTATGTGACAAACAAGGACTACTATGCTTTCTTTGGCTACAAGAACAGACACAAAATGGACTTCTAGTGGTTGCAGGAATAGTCAATGCCAGATTTCAAACTAAGTATCAAATAGCAAGTAATACTAAGCTAATGCTAAACTAAGAGAATGGATTACTCACCAAGTGGCCCCCCTTGGATAAGTATCCTCTAAACTAACAATAACTCAGATGCTCGAACTCAAAACTTTATTTCATTCACAGTAAATTGTGCATACAAAGAGTAATGTATCAATATCACTGAAAATGAGAGTACAATGTAAAATCATGCAACCTATCTTGAAGAAGGAGCATCAAATTATTATTTATACTACAACTAAACAAGGCAGTAAACTCCACGACTAGGGAGGATGTCATTTAGGTAAAATAGGGGAAAGTGGAGCGATGGCAATTACGCATGCATGGAATCTAGTCAGGCATGCAAATCAAGCGCAAGTCCAGTACAACAGTAACTCCCATGCATGCTCGATCATAAAGGTCCACTGCAAGGCAGTTACATTTAGTTGCATGAGGAATCTTTATTGCGGTTGCCTTTGACTTGGAGTGATTTCTCAGCTGGACATTATGGTGCATGCCCACGTAGCGGTTGCTTCCTCAACTTGGTGCATTTAATCTACATGTCAAGGTCAGTACATGTAGTAACTGGACATCCATAACCACTTATAAGAAACATTCATTAATCACATGCAAAATCAATATAAACGACCCACATATTATGCCAAATATCATTAAAGCTTGCAGAGATAGGGTAATATCAAATGTCAATGGTTTGAGGGAAACATTATGCCAATATCGATACTTAAGCATTAAAATACATGACATATATGACCAAATAGACTATAGATTCTACCCAGAAGTAGACCAAAAACAAGGCTCATCACACATTGTAAATATCAATCCCTACTTTGTAGGAACAACACATGCATTACATAAGAGTTATTAATCCTCCAAACAATTAACTAAAGCAAGGTGGCTTCCACCTTCCATGTGGGCACCCCATGTGCTCCTATTTTGTATTAGCCCTTCTTGGGTGTCCCCACATGTTCCTATCATTTAGGAATAATTGCAAATGTCAATTTACATGTTCATTTCATTTGAATTTTATCTCTTTCTAATCCTAGTGTTGGGGAACACTTTCCAAGGACTTAGGAGATACATGAAATATGTTTATGATTGAAATTAAATGGCATCATATTCCCAACATTGATAAGATACTTGTATTGGTCAATATTAAAAAAAATTAAAAACATTTAAATTTAAGAAATTATTTATTTTTATATAAATATTAAATTTTAAAATATATTTAAATAGTTTTGATTTTTTATTTTCCACTCTTGATGCTTTCTTGGCTCTGCTAGGGTTTCATGGCTTTGTGGTGTGTATGTTATACTACATCATTCTGTGAGATCCTTGTAACCTTTGTTTTCAATTATTGTCTAGTCCTTTTGCATGTGCTCGACCTAAGGTTCTTTATTTTTTCACCCCTTTAAATGGCCTCAAATCTTTATTCCTCCTCAACTATTGTTGCTAGATTTGAAATCTTGATGGTAATATTGAATGGCTCCCCCACCCAAATGGCCTCAAAAAAAATTCTCCAAGGTGTTCCAAGAGGTAAACATGTTGACCCACCTCTAGACAATGTTCTTCCCATTCCAAAGTTTGATGAAGCCTCCAAATGGCTTGAAAATTTCACTCTTATTAGATATTTTTTGGGAAGGCCCCCCCTAAAAGTGTGCTTTGTGACTAGGTTTCTAAATCTTGGACCCCATAGGATTTAGCTCACTATAGTACAAAACCTTTCAAAATGTTTTTTTCCTTTTGGCTTTGCTAAAGCCAATCATGCCTATGTAGTTCTTACCCAAGTCCCATGTCTTATCCATTCTTTGTTTCTCATGTTTAAACCTTGAACCTATGATTTTTTAGCCGCAAATGAAAAGTCTCTTAGTGTCTTCATTTGGGTTGAATTTACAAGCTTACCTCTGCCTTTTTGAAACTTTCTCTCCTAGATTGTGTCCTCAATAGGAGAACCTAAAAAAATTTAATCAACCTAACTTATCTACCAAGTTTATGTTCAGGTTTACCTTTCAAAGGACCTCAAGAAAAATGTTGATTCAAATTGACTAGACACGTTACTCCTAGATAATTCAATACATCAAAATTTTGAATCTCTTATCAATGTCAAGCCTCTTATCATAATGTTAAGGATTTTCATTGGTAACACAACACCCCAAACCCATGATCTTAACCCTCTATGGATTCATTACCTCATCCAAAAGAGGAGGCTAGTTGGTCTACCATTGTTAGTTGCAAATCCAAGAATGCTAGCAACACCAAACCTACCCTTAAGCCTTCAGGGCAAGGAGATCTAGTTCCACAAGTTCCAAAAATAGTTAACACTTCAGTGTTGATCATGACAATAGCTTCCACTTCCCACCCTGGTTTGGTTGTGATACAACCTTAGGCTAGTCATGCTCGACATACCTCCCCACCAATGGTGAGCCAAATGAGATCTTGCAACTCACCAAGGCATTTGGAAGAAGATGATTTCCTTTCAAGGACTTGGATAGCTAGACCAAATCAATGGTGCAATTGGAAACTTTAATGCTCTTGACATTGTGGCCCAAAATAGTTATTTCACCCTTGACAGGTTAGATAATGAGGAAATGCCTCTTGATTGTTAAATGAATTATATTTCCTACAATATACACTTTGTAGATGATATTCATGCTCAATTCCCAAAATTAGACATCATTTGACTTTAGGAGGTCAAAGTGTCTGGTTTTTTTCTTTCTATTGCATGTCATGTCATTTGGTCCTATAACTTTCCTATCAATTCCAACCATGGATTTTGTTGTGGTAGAGTTATCACTTTTCTCTCACCTATGTGGAATAAGCTTTTGGTTTATCATGGATGAAATCTAGCTAAACGAGTGGTTTGGGATTTATTCCATATGAATAATCATTCCTTTGGGGTGATTAATGTGTATGATTCCAATGCTGTTGAAATATTTTCTCTTTTGGTGTTGGATAACAAATTTAATTTCATTCGCCAGTTGGATTTCTACAAAAAAATCAATATGATTGAGTGGCTCCTATTGAGATTAAGGTGTCTCAACTTTAGTGAGTCTCATGATTATTTATTTAATTATTTTCTCCTAAATTGTTGATTTAATTTATTAAATGCAATAATATTTGTTTCCAAATTGCTAAGTCACTTTGTGGGACCCAATGGGGAGTTGGCATCCTACATGCAAGGTGTCAAAAGGAAAAATTGTGACACATGTCACATGGCCGCTCCATTGGGAAATGAAAATTGTTTCTACCTTTAAAATGGGTGCCATGTTGACATGTGGAAAAAAAATTTGGAAGCAAGTATTGGTGAGGTCCACTTGTGTGCTAGTTTATCTCTTTGAAAAAGTGAAAGTAAGGGAAAGTGACACTTGTCACTTGGGTTCCCATTTGAGCTTAGAGAATTGTTAAAACCTCTAAGATGAGAGCCCTTACACCATGTTGCATGTTGTTAACTGAATATTTAAAAGGAAACTTGTTTAACAGAGACTGAGTTGTCACTTAGAGTGACTAGGATTTGTGGGTGAGTTATATTTTGGTAGTAAATCTAATTTTCTCTATGGGATGCCTAGCATGTGAGGTTGTTTGATTTTTGGAGTTGCAAACCTTATATGTTCTTGCATGTTGTTGCATGTATGTGTATGTTTGATAGATTGTTAATCAAGTCACTTGGGACTTGTGCATGTTGTCAATCTTAGTTTGTATGCATGCAAAGATTGGGAGATTGACACATGGAAAAAATCAACACCCATGAATGAGAAGTATTTATTGATGCCTTAGTGCATTTTTTTGGAGAGTTTTATTTTATTTTCTTTAGGTATCGTTATGTTGTCGGATTCACTCTAGATTTATATCATAGTGAAACAACACTTGCAAGAGCATAAAATCTTCACATTGTATTGTAATAGCTTTTACTATAAATACAATTGATTTATGCTTTGGTGTGTGGATTTTTTCTCAAAAGGGTTTTTCCACATAAAGTTGTTTTTTTAATGGTTTAAATCTAAAATTAATCTGATTGAATGTGCATTCTTAAGTGAAACTTTTAAAGTT
>VDFB02194100.1:0-25630 GCA_007258455.2 Sequoia sempervirens | reverse complement strand
CCACTAATGGGATACTAATAGATCTCGTATGTGGAGAGAATCATATCACTAAGGAATTATTACTTTTGCATGAGCTCTATTAGGATATATATGATAAACTGAAAGCATGGATCAAGACACAATGGTTTCACTTGCCCTACAATGGGATCGATCACTCTTCCCTTACAAATAGGACTAAAAAAATTAGATATCTCATTCTTTATCATCCCACAACCAGACCAATTTTGTATGAAGCTGGGCTATCCATGTATTTTCTCCTTGAAAGTTGTCCCTTTGGTTGCACATAAATGCTTAAATTTTCCTTTTTAAAATGAAGTTTTTATCGTCCATCATAGTGGATTTAACCTATTTTCCTCTAAAGGTAACTTTTATTTAGATTTCTTTTGTCCTTAGCCTATAAAACCTATAAAACCACAAGAAGACTTCTTTTTCATGTCCTATCAAAAGTTCAAGGCAAAGAAGATAACAAAACTATCCCTTTGAAACATGTGCCCACCCACCACCAAGCATACCATCCTAGATAAAACTATGATTGAGCCTAAATTCCAAACAACCAAAACCACCCTAAGATAGAACCTTCACCTACTTCCTCCAAAATACCAAGAGATAATGAAAGAAATCTTGTTATTCCTCCTAGAATAAAATAATTTTACAAAGTCAAAGAGAATGTGGTTGAACAACCTCTCGTGTTTTCTTTTGTTCATCCCCTTAGGGAAGAAAAGAAATTTATGATTGATCAACCCACTCCTACACAAACATAAATTGAAAATAGGACTAAAAGAAACAAAGGTGCTAGAGATCATAGGTGTAGACATCATTCCCTTGCTCATAGGCTGCATGAAGAAATAAACAAAGAAAATGAAAATTGAAACTTCACTGAAGCAATGAATGATGACTCTACTTCTGTCTCGAAACAAAACAATCCAATACAACAAATGCAACAATAGTTGAACTCTTCCTTGGACATTAACATTCGACCTCATGTTGTGATTAATTTAGATGATGATGATGAGGCTGCTAAAATTGATGAAGAGGTGGATAATAAATTGAATACATTGTTTTCTTCTTCCATGAGCTTAAACAAGAATTATTCTAGGAAGAGTTTTGAACCTAGTAATGGCCCTAGTTCGACACTTGCTAGTTGCTTGTTGAACCAAATATTTTTGGATGTGTGGGCTCTCTTAAACCTCTAGGGTTTTATACCTAAAAGGAGAGAGGTACACCAAAAAATTTAATGTCTCACTCAAGAAATGAAAATATGATTGAAATATGTCTAAGGGGATTGATCTAAATTCGAACAACTAATAAAAGAGATTAACTATTAAATTAAAACCTACAAAATGAAAGATATTTGAAAACACATAGTGATATGAAAATTGACCTAGAAAGATGAACATAAATGCAAGTAAAATAGAATAGGAAAGTAAAAGAGAAAGTGTACACCTAGAAACTTGTAGAATCTAGAATAAAGATAGGAAATGTTGTTGATCCTAAAATTTTGACCTGCTGGGACTCATTCACCATTCTAGGTGAATCAGTTTGAGATCTGGAAAACTATACCAGAGCCTATTTTGGGAAAATGGGTGTCCAAATCTATAGAAACCTCAAAAAAATTGGTACAATGGGACTCATTTTCCACTAATGGAAAATGAGTCCAATTTTACTTTTTTGAAAATTCAAAACTAGAAATGGAAGCTCTCGATCTTCTCTTTCTATTCTTCCAAGTGTATGGATCTGAAATCCCGATTTTTGGCACTATAAGTGACTTTTTGTGGATATTTTGATGTATCCAATAAGGAAATGACTCCAACAACTTTGTAACCTATTCTCCAATGATTTATAAGCCTTCCAACTAATCATATCTGCAATCACATAAGGAGGGAGAGAGAAAATGTTGATTGTTAGGCCATGGGGTTTTACCTTAGTGAAACCCCTTTTTAGGTAATTAAAAAAAATAAATGAAATAATATAATTAAGCATGAAATAATGGAATTAGAGACTTTCCATGATGATAGATCTTGAATTTCTGCAACAATGGATGAAGAATCTTCCCTCGAATTCCTTAAAATACTATCTTGGTGACTTAAAATGTTAAAACCTTAGCTTTCTCAACTTGAGATAGATAATGAATGATGAATGAATAATGAATGGATGATTAATTATGGTTTATAAGCTTGTTTATATAGGAAATCCACCTAAAATTCCCATTAATTTGATCCCCAAGGCTGACATTGACAAAAAATAAACTTAAAACCAAAATTTTCCCACTCAAGCCCCAAAATTGGCTCAAATGGGACCCATTCGCCATCCTAAGTGAATGTGTCCCATCTTCATGGGAATTATTTTCCCCTAATGGAAAATGGGTCCCACATGGGCTCTTTTCCTAGCTGGGATGTTGGGGAGTAAAGAATTTCAACTTTTATGTTGTTCTAGTCAGATCATGGATCAAATTATACCTCAGGATGCACAATACAGGGTCATAGAAGCCTATTAATGATGATGTAAAGGGTAATTAGGGGTAGGGACACAAATTTCAATGTGAAAGTGTGATTAAATACACTTTACAACATTAAAATGAGGTCCACACAACCTAGAAAGGCACAACATCTAATGTGAATATGTAAAACACATTACAACACTAGATTAAAATCAAGTTTAATTTACAATATTTCTAAATTGATGTTATAATTTCCATTAAATATATTTTACAATGTTTATTTAAGGGGAAAATAAGTCCATTATTCATCAATGCTTAATAAAAGTCTAGAAAAGTGTGAAAGTCATTTACAATACTTTACAACAACTTTACAAGACATGCATTTTATTCAATTTGCAAGGGCCCAAGACCTAATATGGATGTGAAAAACACCTCACAACACTAGACCAAGGTGAAATTATATCCAATTTCTCATTAATTATTCCCATATCAAGCAAGGAGTACTTTTTCTATGCTAAATTTAGCCCCCACTTTAGTGAGAGGGTGAACTTGCTTCAAACTCACACTTAAGTAGACATTCAAGAGGGGTCCTATCGTACTAATGTGGGATGTTCTAGGATAACAAAGATGAAGGAGGTGATCAAGCCCCTACGATCTAGGATCGTACATCAAACCAACATGAACACAAAAGGACATGCAAATGGTGCAACAAAATAAGATACATGATCATGTGATGATAATAACTAGAAGGAAGAGAAGAGATAAAAATGAGGTGGATCAAGCTTCAATTGTTTGTCAAACACAATGTGGATAAGATCTAGGATGTTTTTTCTAAAAAATGCATACTCACTCTAAGGTGATGAAACCATTGGCTATCCGTCAGGTGAGAAGTCCTAAGAGGGTGAGAAAAATACACTCATGGATGGTATGCACTCACACACACGCAGGTGGCTATGGGGAAATTCATGCCTTAGATTGGGCTTCCCACTCAACCATACCAAAGTTATACCTACTGATAACTTTAGTAAGGAACCACACAAAAATGATCTTCAAGCTCTATGAAACAAGAAAAACTTGGTATGTTTGAAACTCATAGACATTATAAATGCAAAATGGAGTAAGGAATGTTTAAAGGGATTTTTCTTAGGTCATATGAGTTCTCATCTTAGGGACCATTATGCTTAATGCCACCAAGAGAGGAAAGGTGCAAATGGTCTCATCTTGTTTTCAAGAGAGGACAAGTGCAAGGTCTCATCCTGGGCAACATTGTACCTAATGTTTCCAAGAGAGGAAATCACAAGAAAATAAAATTGCACAATAAAATATGAGTGTCTATGTATACTCCTACTTTAAAGTGGTTGCTAACATCGTTACTGTGAGCAATATCTTTAAAGTAGAAGAAGACATGAGAGCTTATTCAGAAAACCCTATTCCAAGTTATATGTTTCCAACAATCTACGTCATGGAAAAGGTAGTATGTCACATGTGAGCAAACTTAAGGCATGTCATCCATGTTCCAAGCTTTCTCTTTATGTTCATGAAAGGTTAATGGCTAGCCAAAAGGGGCAATGACAAGTGACATATGAGGAAAAGGATACCTAACCCCTTGCCCCCACTTAGTGTAATATAAGGATGAGCTAAAATGACTGATAAGATGCATGGTAGAGTGAAAATCTATATCAATTAGAGGAATTAGGTTACCCCACCTAAGGAAGAGCACCAAATTCCTTTAAATGCTAGATTTGACTACTCAAGGTCATAAATTAATTTGTAAAATGATCATGAACTCTATGATATATGCAAAATGAAGTCTTGTAATAAAATTTCTTTCAAGTTTTTGGAGGGAGAGATATCAAGTGATCTTGGAGGAGTCTTGACAAGATACCCTCTTTATTAATATAAGATGTTCCTTTATTGTGTGACAAAGATATTGCTTGCTTAGTATCAGATGTTGTACTTATGCAAGAATCTTTAGATTGCAAGATTTTGATCATTCCTTTACAAGAGGGTGTAAAATCTAATGAACTCAAATCATTAGTATTTTGTGAGATGACATTGACATTAAGCAAATATTTCTTTGTTTGTTTCATTTCAAACAAAGGATGACAACCAAGACCAGTAGTATCTATCAGGTCAGGATGCACTATTATTAAGGTTGGCTTAGAGGAATCTTTTGTGATGGTGTTGATATTAATTGAAGGCTTATTTATTTCTATCAAAGGACAATAACCAAGACCATGAGTTATTTGTTGTGTGTTAGGCTCTATAGGATTGTGGATACTTTGTTTGTTAGAACCACATCCTTTTCCACTATATCCAAGTTGTTTCCTAGGCTCATAAACTTTTCCATAAATATTTTTCATTGCTTTTGGATCTATTGGTTGTTCATGATTAAGTTCATCAAAGTTTTGTTTGTAATCTATTGTCTATTTTTCTAAAGTGGTTGAGGAAAATACTATCGAAGGTTTTGCCGAGTCTTGTGTTGAAATGACTTATTTTTCATGTCCCTTATTCGAATCTTTGTTTATGATCTTGTACTCACCCATGAATGTATGTTCGAAATCTAAGGAACCCCAATCATCTTCTAAGATTTTTGTGACTTCTTCAATGTGTTTTTATTTGTCTTTCTGTTGCATAGGGTCTACTTGTGTGATTGGTGTTAATGTATTCAAGAGGTTCTATTTGTTTTTTCTCAAGTTGTAAGACACTATAAGTCTTAGGATCAACATCAAGTGTGTACACTTTGATGTTGTACGGTATGTGCAGGATCAAGATGGCCCAAAAAGTGGTGATATGATGGGTATGTCCAGGATATGTGGCTGTCAAATTTTTGTTTACCCAAATTTGATGAAACAAAAAGGTTTTTTTAAGGAGATTCTCAACTTTCCACCAATATAAATTATGCTTTACTTTGAACTTAATAAGTAATTATTATTCATTTTCTATTTAAATTACAACTAAAGTCCTGATTGATAAGTTGATTGAAAAACATCTATAGCTTTCAAACAATATCACATTTTTTGAATCCAAAACATGTGTCACATTATATGCTTCACATAAGTTATAGGATTAAAAAAAATGAATTTCATGGATTTTCGACCAAGTTAAGATGGTCAGACCTATGAATTTTTATATTTTTTTAAAGTTGTAATAAAAAATTCATAATTAATTATTTACTTCGAAAAAAATTACAAAAAAATATGCTTCACATCGGGACATGGGTCCTCTATTTATATCTAAAATATTATAAAAAAATATTATCATTTTATTGTGGTCAGGGTGGTCAAACAGACACCTACTTTTAATTTTTTCCCTAAAATTTAAGTACTACTGCATTGAAATTTCAAATTTTCACCAAATAATTTTTTTTTTAAAATAAACCTAGTAGGTTAGAAACTACATTCAATTTTCTATAGATTCTATTTTTAGATATTTTTGAAATAATATAGATAACTTATTCAAATTTTTATGTCAAGTTTCCTAACTCCGATTTTTTTGAATTTTTCACCACTTAAGGGCATGTTTTTTCCATGATGATCTTGCACATACCTTGTAGATAAACTTCATTTTAGGATGAAGAGTAGAAGCTACACCATTCATTGCATGAATCCATGGTCTTCCTAAAAGAATATTATATGAAAGTTCATGAGGCACAACATGGATCGAAGTGTCCAATGTGGCCTTCCCAACTATAATAGGAAAAGTGATCACATTGAACGATTTTTTTTCAACATTATCAAATCCCTTAAGAGAAAAAGAATTAGGTTTAATTTTTGATTTATCCACATGAAGCCTATCCAAAATGTTTATGCTACACACATTAAGGACTGATCCAATGTCAACAAGGATTCACTTTACCCCTATTCTTTTGTATTGGATATTATTATGAAAGCTTGATTTTTTTTTTTGCACTTCCAAAGGAGGGAGTTCACTTTGGTGGAAAAAATGTCATCATTTATTCCTTATATCATAGATGTTATGCCATTTGATTAAAAATTAGAATGAATAAGAACTTGTAAGGTTGTTTAAATCATGTTGTGGTAGTGATGGGATGCTTGGATAAGGTCCCATAAGGATGTCTTAGTAGGAGTACTCTTTAGTTGCTCAACAAGATTGTACTCCTTCCCACTATGTGAAGGAAAACAAGGAGGACTGGGTAAGATGGGATTAGGAAACGGTAATGCTATTGGGTTTGGTTGTTGTGGTTGCAGATTATTTCTAGTGCTATATGTATGAGCAACAATATTATGACTCAGTTGTCATGACACATTATTCTTAGGTGTGTAAGGGATAAGTTCATGTTTTTTTTTAGTTTGTTGTTTATGTGATGGTGAGTAAAGGATGAGTTGAGGTTGAATAATATTAATGTCCCTTAGTGAAGGAGAGTCTAATGTTGCCTCATCATGTTATTTTACTATGTTATTGTTAATTTTATCTTGTTCTTGCACCATGATATCCTCCCTAGGAGGAGAGTTTTTAGGAGAACTATAAACCCAATATTCTTGACATTCTAGGATTGGTTCTTCCACAATGACTTCATCACAAGTAGGAGATGAATTGTCTTTCTCAATAATGGTTTCCCTAGGTGAAGGGGGAAAACTAAGAATCTCATGACTTTCATCCATTATGTTTTCCAACATAAAAGTGTCATCTTCATTGCTATGAGAGATACTCAAAGAAGAACATGTGTGATTATCAAGATCATTTATGAATTTATTTTTTTATTCCCTAATATCTTCCAAAAGAGGATAAGTAGGGGAAGGATCATAAAGAGGGTTTTTATAGACCTTAAAGATTTAATTATCTAAGATCAATCTATCATCCTCATTATTATTAGTCTCATTTTCTTGTGCTATAATATCTTCCCAAAGGGGAAGAGGAGAAGGACAAACTAGATCTCCCCGATTCTTAATGATTGTATCTTCTTTTTCCACAATAATTTCACCATGAAAAGGAGAGGTATCGAGAGAAGAAAAATTATGATCATCGTGAGTATCTATGTTTTTATGCTCTTATATCACATTATCCACACAAATAGGAGAGACATAACTGGGTGTATGTTTAAGGAAAGCATTAACATTTTCATTCTCTTGCGCTAGGAGAGTCTCATAACTAGGGAATACATTAAATGAATGAATAACATGATTAGTAACTAACTTTTTTATCACAAACTTGGAAAGGATAGATTCTAAGATATTAACTATTAAATAAAAACCTAGAAAATACAAGATGTTTGAAAACACATTATGATATCCAAAATGACCTAGAAAGATGAATAGAAATACAAGTAAAACAAAACAGGAAAGTAAAAAAAAATTGTGCACATGGAAAATTTTAGAGGTTGGAATGAATATTTGAAATGCTATTAATCCTAAAATTTTGACCTACTGAGACTCATTCACCATTGTGCACGAATCAGTCCCAGATCTGAAAACTATACCAAATCCTGTTTAAGGAAAATGTGTGTCCAAATCTATAGAAACCTCTAAAAAATAGGTACAGTGGGACTCATTCACCACTAATGGTGAATGATTCCACTTTAAAAATTTTGAAACTTTCAAAGTGGAAATGGAAGCTCTTGATCTACCCTTTCTGTTCTTCCAAGTGTCTGGATCTACAACCCTAATTTCTTGCACTGTAAATGACTTTTTGTAGATATTTTGACCTATCCAATAAGGAAATGACTCCAACAACTTTGTAACCTATTCTTCAATGATTTCCAAGCCTTCCAAGTACTCCGATCTACAATCACATAAGGAGGGAGAAAGAAAATATTGATTATTAGGGCATGGGGGTTTGCCTTGGTCAAACCCCTTTTTATGTAATTCAACCAAAATAATAAAATAAGATAATGGATAATGAAATAATGGAATTATATACTTTCCATGATGATAGATCTTGAATTTCTACAACAAAGGATGAAGAATCTTCTCTTGATTTCCTTAGAAAACTATCTTGGTGACTTAAAATGTTAAAACCCTAGCTTGCTTGAATTGAGATGGATAATGAATGATGAATGAATAATGAATGAATGATGAATTATGGTTTAAGAGCTTAATTATATAGGAAATCAACCTAAAATTCTCGTTAATTTGATGTCGAAGGCTGACATTGACAAAAATTAAACTTAAAACCTATTTTTTCTTGCTCAAACCCCAAAAATTGCTCAAATTAGACCCATTCACCATCCTAGGTGAATGAGTCCCACATGGATGGGACTCATTTTACCCTATTGGTGAATGGGTCCCACATGGGCTCTTTTGCTAGATGGGATGTTGGGGAGTGAGGAATTTTAGCTTTTATGCTATTCTAGTAAAGGCTTTGATCAAATTATGCCTTAGGATGCCCAATATGGGGTCATAGGGGCCTATTAATGATGATGTAAAGGGTAATTATGGCTAGGGACACAAATTTCAATGTGAAAGTGTGATTAAATACACTTTACAACATTAAAATGAGGTCCACACAACTTAGAAAGGTACAACATCCAATGTGAATATGTAAAACACAATACAACACTAGATTAAAACTAGGTTTAATTTACAAGATTTCTAGATTGATGTGAGAATTGTATCAAATATATTTTACAATGTTGAATTAAGGAGAAAATAAGTCCATTAGACTTAAATTATTAATAAAATTCTTGAAAAGTGTGAAGGTCATTTACAATACCTTACAACACCTTTTACAAGACATGCATTTTATTCAATTTGCAAGGGCCCAAGACCTAATGTGGATGTGAAAAGCACCTCACAACATTAGAAAAAGGAAAAATTATATCCAATTTATCATTAATTATTCCCATATCAAGCAAGGAGTATTTTTTTCTATGCTACACCAGCCTTCAGTATAAAATGAACATGATTGGGATGTGGATGACCTACTTCAGGTTGACTCACATGTGCCTTACTAGTCTTTTGCATAATTTCTTTTTCATTTTTTTTTTTAAGATTGCACGTGCATAATGTGATCCCTTGTAATGATTTTTTTGATGTCTCTCTCTCTTTGTGACATTCCTCTATTTGCACCTTCATTCTTCTCTATGTCTTAAAACTTTTATCTTTTTTCCTTTTATATTTTTCATTTGTCTTGTGTTTGTCTTTAGGGGATGATGCAAGGTGTCAAGACATTCATGTCTCTTCCATGTTGACCTAAAAGATTTTTTTTATCTTTTTTCATTTGTCTTGTGTTTTCCTTTTGAGGATGATGCAAGGTGTCAAGACATTCATGTCTCTTCCATGTTGACCCAAAAGTTTTTCTTTTAGGGTATGTGCAGGATCATGATGGGCCAAAAAGTGGTGATATAATGGGTATGTGTAGGGTATGTAGCTGATGACTTTTTTTTACCCAAAATTGATGAAACAAAAGGGTTTTTAAAGGAGATTCTCATCTTTCCACCAATGTAAATTATGCTTTACTTTGAATTTAATAAATAATTATTATTTATTTTCTATTTGAATTATGACTAAAGTATTGATTGATAGGCTGATTAAAAAACAACTATAGCTTTATAATGGTATCACATTTTTTATTCTAAAACATGTGTCACATTTTGTGCTTCACATACTATAGGATTGAAAAAATAAAAAAATGGATTTCATGAAGTTTTGACCATGTTAAGGTGGTTAGACATATGGGTTTTTATATTTTTTAAAAGTTGTAATAAAAAATTCATAAATAATTATTTACTTGAAAAAAAATTACAAAAAAATATGCATCACATTAGGACATGAGTCCTCTACTTATATATAAAATATTATAAAAAATATTATCATTTTATTGTGGTTAGGGTGGTTAGATAGGACACCTACTTATTTTTTCCCTAAAAATTAAGCAATTACTACATTGAAATTTCAAATTTTCACCAAATACATTTTGTTTTTTAAAATAAACCTAGTAGTTTTAGAAACTACATTCAATTTTCTACGTGATTCTATTCTTACATATTTTTTAAATAATATAGATAACTTATTCAAATTTTACGTCAAGTTTCCTAACTCAGATTTTTTTGAATTTTTCGCCACTTAAGGGCTTGTTTTTTCCATGATGATCCTGCACATACCGTTTATATTTTTCATTTGTCTTGTGTTTTCCTTTTGGGGATGACGTAAGGCATCAAAACATTCATATTTCTTCCAGGTTGACCTAAAATTCATTTTCTTTGTTTTCACTCTCTTTGTGTCATTCTTCTAGTTCTATGTGTATATGGGGAATGATGGTAATTTTGAGCTATCTAAAAACATTGTAGCAAGAACAAATTGACCCCAAATCCATAGATCCATTTTGTGTTTGGAGTTTCATTTTGGGGGCAACCCCTTTTCTCTTTTCCTATGCATGACATAGCTTTACTTTGAAACATATGACTTGGCATAGGGATTACCAAGTTGGATCTCATGTATTCTTTATTGTTAGCATTTTTCATTTTCTACTTTAAAGAAATTTCTCACAACATAGTGTTTAGCAATTTCTTTAAAGTGGGGTCATACATTGGTATTATTCCTTTTCGTGGTTCATGGTGCAGTATTTTACTTTATATGATGTGTTTGTCACTGTGTGGTCAACATTGGGTATGATGTCCCTCAAGAGTATGATCTATCTTAGCATATTAAATTCCTCTTTGCCACTTGATGAGATGCACTGCATTCCCTATGCTATGAATATTTTATTCTTTGATTAGTCCTCTCTTCAAGACATTAGGCACTGATGGAACCCCTCAAAAAAAGTCTTTGGTTCCATGTTTACACTTGCAAATACTTGGCTTGCACCCATTTTTTTGTCTTAGGGTTGTGTTCCTCATCACTGTTTAGGGGTTTGTATTGCCAAAACCCCTCAAAATTGACCTACTAGTCTAAAAATCCCTTGTGAATTCTATTTCTACATTGAACTGATGCTCTCGGTCTCTAGTTTAGGTTTGTTGATCACCAAATGCCTTTTCAATGCTTAATTTTCTTATGGTTGGGCTTGAATTTCATTTTTTAACACCTTAAGTCTTAAGTTTTCTTGCCTAAGGGCTAAGTTGTTGTCGACCTAGTAGTGCTCCCATTTTTAAATTTAACATTTGTGGAATGTGTATATGTCAGTTTTGAGATGACCATTTCATCATCATAGGAAAATCTCGATCATTCCTCGTGTGCCCGTTTTATTTTGTTATTCATTAAAATTTTGAATGGGCTGGTGGGTAGTTGCCATGTGTCATGTCAGGTAGTGGGACTAGTCCTTCTAAAAGGCTAGTAGGTATAGATTTGATGAAGATCAATAGTAGGCATTGCAACACGTGTTTTCATTAGCACCGTTCCTCGCACACTTGTTCGTCTTGTGCACTAAGGTGAAGTGATTGCACAGGCTAGCAGGTATTAGAAATGTGTAACCTATATGTGGTGGGCCCAATGTCTCTTTATGATTGGAAGACGGTATCAAAAGGAAATCAATCGTGATCATCAAACGATGTGGCCAATTCTTGGCCATTCCTTGTGTGTCCATCTATTTTCATTCTTCATTAAAATAATCACATGGGCTAGTGGGCAAGATGACATCTGTCACTACATGAAAAGACCCACCACGCTATGGGCATGGTGTGTGTTTCTTGAGAATAGAGATCAATGGTCGATGGCAAGTGATGTGGGTCAATCTTGACCACTCCCCACCATACCGTGAAGGGCCCACTTGTGTCTCATGTTTTATAGTAGGAAAGCGGGTGAATTCCATATGGAATATTTCAAAGGCTTAGATAGATTCTAGTAGAGATAAGGTATTGCTAAAATATTGGTCAAGACTATTCTAAGATAAAAATGTCACTAAATTAAAACCAATTCTTAGGGACACATTAAATTTGGGAAATCTTTTTATTGTTGTCAAATCTGTCAGGTGCTAGTACACATGGGGAGGTGAAATTGAAGTAAGGTAGAGTATGGGCTGACATTCTAAAGTTAAATCATGATCATTCCCTGTTGTCTTACTATGATAAAGTGTAAGAAAATTATTTCCCACAGGTGAGTAGGTAAATGTGACATGACAGGTTTGGTTAAACATTAAGCATGTGATTAATGTGCAACCTAGGTGAATGTTTATTTCACTTGATTTTTCTAATTGTGGAGAAGCATCAAGCACATGCATTTAATTTTTTCATCATTAATCATCCTAATTGATTATCCATTGATTTATTTCAAAGTATGATTGATGGTTGAGGTTCAAAATCAAAGTAATTGATGGCCAGTGCTCTCACACAAGCTTTCTTGGAAAATTAATGCAAAAAGTCTCTAATTTCTCTATTTAATGAAGATTACTTGTTTGTTATTCTCAGGTATGTGCAGGATCATGATGGGCCAAAAATTGGCGATATGATGGGTATGTGTAGGCTATGTGGCTGATGAATTTTTTTACCCCAAATTGATGAAGCGAAAATGGTTTTTAAAGGATATTCTCAACTTTCCACCAATATAAATTATGCTTTAATTTAAATTCAATAAATAATTATTATTCATTTTCTATTTGAATTACGACTAAAGTCCTGATTGATAGGCTGATTGAAAAAAAACTATAGCTTTAAAATGATATCACAGTTTTTGAATCGAAACATGTATCACAATCTATGCTTCACATACTATATGATTAAAAAACAATTGAATTTCATGAATTTTTTAACAAGTTAAGGTGGTCAGACATACGAGTGTTTATATTTTTTAAAAATTGTAATAAAAAAATCATAATTATTTATTTACTTGGAAATAAATTACAAAAAAATATGCATCACATTAGAATATGAGTCCTATACTTATATCTAAAATCTTATAAAAAAATATTATCATTTTATTGTGGTTAGGGTGGTCATACATACACCTACTTATTTTTTCCCTTAAATTTAAGTACTACTGCATTGAAATTTCAAATTTTCACCAAATAGATTTAAAAAAAAAATAAACCTAGTAGTTTAGAAACTACATTCAATTTTCTATAGATTCTATTGTTACATATTTTTGAAATAATATAGATAACTTATTCAAATTTTTACATCAAGTTGCCTAACTCTAATTTTTCTAAATTTTTCAACACTTAGGGTCTTTTTTTTCTATGATGATCCTACACATACCCTTTCACCATTTTATATTTGTGAGAATTAAGAGTCTGAGAATAAGTGTGTGAAGTGTTCTTATTAACTACAGAATTTGAACTACTTATTTCTAAATTGGGTGGTTTTTTTTTCCTAAGGAAATTTGATTAGTTGCTCAATCAAGAAGTAGGTAAGGTAAGTGTGTTTTTCAGCCTAGTCTAAAGTCCAAGAGACTCAACCCTTTTGAGTCTCAAGGTGATTCCCCTTATAATGAACAAGATATGCCTAAAGTACATATGACTCTAAAGAAGAAAACAAAAGTTGTCAAGAGGTCTTCACGAGGTGTTCTTAAGCATGCTTATCATCTAAGAAGAAAAAATATCTAAAGGGGGAATTGGTCAAAGGAAACGAGAAGAAAATTGAAATGCCTAAGAGGGAAGCTATGAGAAATAATAAGTATCATCGAGCTTATATGGGGCATCATCATTCTCCCATTGAAGTCTTGGATGATTCTTCTATTAGTGGAGTTGAAACTGATTTAGGTTACTGCCTATATCTCATGGCCATGACTGATTTGATTGATTCCGAGGATGAGGTGGTGATGGCTACTCCACTTTCAATAAGGACATCAAGCAAGCATACTTACTTTATTGCTGACAAGGCAAAGTAGTATCCCTTTCCCTTTCTGATTTGGTGCTCATTTTTTGGTCCTTTGAGTTAACTTGTTTTCTTTGGCTCGTGTGTTGTGATGTGGGTCTCTGTTTATTTGTTCCTTCGATGTTGATGGTGACATTTCTTGGTTTGGTGTTAACATGCATTTTTTTGATGTGTGACAATGATTCTTTTTGAAAACTAGTAGGTCTTCTTTGACTAACGATTTTTTGGATTTTTTCTTTTGCTTTCCCCTATCCTACAAATGATTGATTGTAACTGATTGGATAATATTTTTCAATTTATGGTAAAATTCATTTTGAAATGAAAGTGAAATGTAGGTGTAATTCAGCATGATGCTTGTTGCTACCTTGTCTTATAAAATGAATTTCAAGGTTGATTACAAATAGAGGTCAGTGAGTAGTTTTCTTTGAAATTGCCACACACAAAGATAAAATGGTTATTGAACTCTTTGGTAATGTATTTTGGGGATAGTTAGTCAATATGTATATGGTTCTTTGATAATGATAGTGATTACACATATAGCATAATAGTATAAAGTTTCTACATGTTACTCTCCTTTGTGCAAGTTATTACAGACTATGAATAATATAATCAAGGGTTATCT
Organism: Sequoia sempervirens; assembly: GCA_007258455.2. NCBI lineage: Eukaryota > Viridiplantae > Streptophyta > Pinopsida > Cupressales > Cupressaceae > Sequoia > Sequoia sempervirens. Next base: position 10,867 of record VDFB02194100.1, on the reverse strand, counting down.
TATTTATCTCTATTGGTTTCCAATAGATGTACTGCTCTATTCTTTCTCATTAATTCAGATAATGGATGTAAATTCTTGAATATAATAGTGGGTTTGAAATAAGTCATGTATGAGGATGTTAGTAAGAAGTAAACAATGGAGATGATAAGTGGGAATATTGTAATGCAATATTTTCAAGGCTTCATGTATTTCCATATATAAAATTGTTATCTAATGATGTGGGTATTTGGTTTGACTCTGTTCCAAGAATATGGAACTAGTTTAGCAAAGTAATTATGCTTCAATTGTGGTGACCAATTCAACATCCAATCACAAAATTAAGATCAACTTACTTGCCAATCTTTTTATAGGTGTGTGTGAAACTTAATGAATTACATTTTCTCTTGTTTAAGTTAAGCACTGCCATGAAGGTTAGCCAAATCTTTAGGGTATCATTTTTATTTAACATTTAAGGAGAATCATTTTTTTACTCAGTGTTTAATACCTAAACACACTATTATCTGTAAACACATTGTTTAGGATTACCCTTCTAGGTTTCAAAAAGCCCAAAGTGAAGAAGTAAAGGCCTAAAAACCCTTATGTGTTGGCCAATCCTTACCCTTACTAATAATTGAATTATGGACAGTTCATAGGTATGTGGTAAGAATAAGTTTGGCTCATAAAAAATAACCAATAGGCACAATGTTCCCTAAGTTAAATACCTTGCATAAACTAAGCAAGACTCCCTTGAACTCTTCTCATTTTTGCATTTACATTTTTTAGTTATATGGCTAGCTTGCATAACATAGCTTGCATTCCTATAGATCCATCTTGTTTTTTCATGAGATCCAATCATACAAAGCTTTGCTTGTCTCATGAAGCTCAAAAACCATTTATTGTGTGGTGCCTTATCAAAATTATCATGAGGTATAACTTTGGTATGGTTTGATGGGAAGCCAAACGAGGGCATGGCTTTCCTTTAGCCACTTGCATGTGTGTGTGAGTTCATACTAGACATGAGTGTATGTGTCTCACCTTCTTGGACTTCTCACCTAGTGGAAAACCTAGAGTTTTGTTGCCTTAGAGTGAGTATGCATTTTTTAGAAAAACAACCTAGATCCAATCCACATCATGTTGGAAAAATGGTTGAAGCTTGATCCAAGCCTTTTATTTTTCATTTTGTTTCATTTTATTTGTTTCTTTGATAGTGCATGCTTTTGCCTTGATGTTTCTCTTTATATCATTTTGATTTGTGTTCTATTGTTCCTATGTTAGTTTTCCATTGAACCTTAGTCCTAGGGGCTTGCACAACCCTCTTGATCATGGCTATCCTATCTTACCATTGGTGCATTGAAACCCCTCTTGATCATGGTCACCCTATCTTGTTGGCGTCAGTGCATTTGGTCTACTTTTGTGTGAGTTTGAGGTTGTAACTACTGCGGTAACCCCAAAGGACAATCACACAATAATTACAATAATAATTTTTTTTTATTTTTTTTTTAAATGCACATAACATACATGTAATACACATTAAGTCATAACATGAATTTCATTTAAGTAAACTCACTAACACAAACATCCTTTGGGGTACATGAAGAGTCATTACGCAACTTAGATCCATACAACATCAATAAAGAATAGAATCCAAAGATATAAAGTAAACAATAACAAATATAACACATACATGATGATCAATGATAAGAAACCATCTGAATACGCAAATACATCATATGCATGATCATCCTAACACATTGAATAACAACTACCATGGTCAATATCCACACCAAGTTTAACATTTCATTATAGTACAATGTTTAAGAAGTACAAGGATACAAGAGTGTTCCAAATATAAGTGAAACCATCACCAGATAGCATGATACAAATGAATAAATGAATACAAAGTATCATAACTGGCTCCAAGACAGATACAACTCTGGAGTCGCTGCAACAACACCAATCCGCACCTCTCAATCCTCGACTGGGAACCCAATGGGGTGCTTGGCACGTTCCACCCGACCATGTGAGTCCGAAGACCCACCCCCCGTGCTAGGAGCTAACAAGAAAGAGACCTCAACCAAGAACATCCAACAGAGAACCACAAGACTCAACGTCATACAAAAGTATCATAGCACTCAGAAATTACAATGACATAATCAACCACATCCAAGAATCATAAATCTCATCACATAATTCAAGGCAATAGCCAGTAAACAAGGAACCAAAGGAAGATCATAAAACACTTTCAAATCAAACTGAATTAATAAACGTAACACAATTCTGAATCACAATGACACAATACAATAACATCATATCACAGTACCATAAGAGTACAAGGTCAAAACCCAACATCCACAAGATTTATACAAGACCAAAGAATACACCAAAGATCAAATAGGGTAAACCATAAATCAATTCAAAACAACTATGTTTCATCAGTTCAAGACAAAGAACCACTTCCAGAGGATTTCCAAAGAAGCAACATAATAAGGAGTGTTAGAGGAGAGTGTCATCGCATGGCTTACATGGATTATCCAGACTACTACTAATGCAAGGCGCCGCCTCCGTCTACTGACGAATTATCCAGACAAAACCGAGCACTAGGAGCCGCCTCCATCTATGGTTATCCAGACTACCTGTCTCAAGGCGCCACCCCATAGGGTTGCTCATGCGGATCCGTTACCCTTCGCGAAGACAAGGCAACGAACATGCCAACCACGGCCTTCTCAATCCCCTTTAGCCTGTGATAGCACTAAACGACGGATGAGGCATCAATTATCTTTTTAATGTGATTCTACCCACCCCCTAGTTAATTATTTAAATTATCACTTATTAATTTCACTCTAACGAGGGCTATCCTGGCGCCCCTTTGTGCGCCGACCACCCACTTAGAGCCACTCTCTCTCTCTAGACACTCAAAACACAAAAGACCAAAATCCAAGGGTTGTACAACATAACAAGAACATTAGATCACAAAAGAGAAACATGCGAGGCATTACCCATCTCGCTATAAACACATAATCAAAATCTTACAATTCTCGTGCAACCCTTTTCAAAATCCAAATACCAAGGCATTTGCCACATCAAAGCACATAGAGAGAGAACATTGACCAATCATGAAAACAAGCCTCTGGAAGATTCTCAAAAAGTCACACTAGGATTTCCCCATCAAAGAACTAACAACAATAAATTGCAAGACCTCAAGGAACTATTTCCAAATCAAATATAATGAGTGAATAAACCGAAATAAGATCAACAACTCCTTACATACTTAACTTCGATACGAAATAAATCAAAAATTCAAAAAGATCAACTATCCACAACTCATAAACAAAACACGAGTTCCCAATTACATTGCAACACAACTTAAATGACAAAAGATTCCCTGAATCAAAATTAATCTCCAAGGGTATTCACACCAATACGGAAACATCCAAATCAATCCTTCAACAACAGAGGTAAAAGCATGCAACAGGCATCCAAGGGAGACCTCAATTTCCTCCTCACAAGATACCCGTACAGATGGTAAACAAATGATCTTTGATAAAATTCAACCAACATGACAACAATATAATTAAATGTTTCAACAATATAATAAAAGTGGGAAAATTGCATACAACAAGAAGCATAAACTTATCACAACCAAGCATCACATTTGTATCCAAAATACTCCACCACAAAATCAAATATGAACTCAATGATCAAGATCACCTAAGGAGACTAAACAACTCAAGAGATATATTGAAACAAATTCATCATAACAATCCTCAAATACGGGGATACACTTAATGAATAATAATAGTCACACGAACACTTTCTATCCCTCCGCGAGGACCAAAAATCTAATCACGACTTTATGACACAAAAGAGCTCCATCCATAAACAAAACTCAAATAAAATAAAATAAAAATACATAATCATCTTGATACAAATCAACTGGCTCAAACCATCAAATCAATCATGAAACAAGTAAGCATCCATATAGAGAATAAGGGGATAGTCATCATTTAGAAAATCATCTAATTAACATAATCCCTACATCCATCCACAAATACACAGTCAACTCTACAACCATCTACTCTCCTAATTATCAAAATAAAACTATCTTAACCAAGCAATTTTCTTATTTTCAACATATCCCTATCTACTTCATAACCTTATAAATATAAAACAATCACACTAATGTTCACGTCACACAATTACATGAATGAATGTTTATACAAAAATGTTCATCTCACATAACGATTCCTAGGTCTTAAAAATAATATGAAAGATTCCATTACCCATTTGCCAAGTTATCCATTAACCAAACATAAAAGCATGCGAGGAGAAAGATATTGAGATAACATTTATCTAATTTTAAAACTAACAGAAATATAAACGAATTAAAAGATATCACGAAATTAGTACTATAAAAATTAAATTACCAAATAAAAGAACATATAAGAAAAGGTCAATATACACTCCATATTTTAATTTTTTTTTATTTAAATAAAATCTCAAGTTAAAATCTTTAACCTACTTTTCCGTTCTAAATTAGATACAATGAATAAAAATATTCTAACGAACATATGTTTCCACAGATAGGAGGAGCAAGGTTAGAGTGTTGGATTGGTAACAATAATTATAATTTTAATAGAAATGGATATAAATTGTAATAGGGCAGCGACCATAGGAGAAATTAAGTTTAAACCATCGGTACCAACATAGTTTCATAAAAGATATTCTACTTGATACCAATCTATTTACAATAACTATTTAGATATGATTATTGCTATTTTTTTTTTAAATGCGAAATAAACCAAACAATGAAAGTACCCAAAACAATAAAATCATAAACCAATTGCTAATTATGATCAATTTCCTTTTTATGAGAGATGGTTAATAATTTAAATAAAAATGACTTTAAAAATAAATAAATAAATAAAATAAAGTAATCTTGGCTGTAATTTTCATTTTAATAAACATACCCTAAAAACACCATCCAAAACCTTATTTCCAGACTGCAGTTATGCCAAATTGGAGAAGTGAAAGATTTTTACTAGCGAGGAGGAGATTGGAGGGGCGAAAAACTTGCTAGAGGTTGTAGTAGATATACGCAGCAAATACACTGGAAGACATGTATGCAGAATGAGGAAACAGAACGCCTCTAAGAAATGTGATCTCACAAAATATTATGGTTGCAGGATATGCACAAGAAGGATTTTATTGAAGAAGGTAAAGAAGATACCAGGCAAATACAATGGATGGATATTAAGTCGCACCCTCTACCTTTGCCGGCGTCCTACTTGCCTACACCAGAATAGGCGCTTTGAAACAAGGCATAGAAATAACGATGGGAGGGCATTATAACAGTTTATGCAGTTGCAATGCTCTGACAGACACGAAAGCAAAGAAAGGTGGGAGAATGGACAGAGCGCACAAATGCTTATAATGACTTTTCTTAAGAAACTATGGGTATATCGATGCATAGATGGTAGTCACGCAGATAAACAAAGAATGAAGAGAAAAGTTTATCAAATATTTTGGCTCCAAACTTCTTGGTTATAGACAGAGCAAATCCCACCACTATTACAATGGACGCGGAAACAACGTGAAGGTCAGCAACCGAATTTCACAAAGAAAACAATAAATGCCAAGGTCAAACATTTGCAGAAGAAGATCATCGTAAGGACAAAGATATGGTGAGAGGCCGAGGCCAGACATAGATTCAAAAGAAAATATTTTAGCAAAAGTAAAAACCCTCGACCCAGATTAATCACCCTATTGCATCATATAGCGAGGTAGATTTGTAAGCTTGCTTGTGTTCAGGGTGCATGACGTTGTGCAGAATACCAGATGAGGGCTATGCATGTTTCGCACCACAGTAACGCTTATTGCAATACATATATAATTGATCATTTGGCATGCATGGTCGACCTTCATGCCCGCACTGGCTATCTTGGGGACACCTGAATCCTCAATTTCCTCACTTGAACAATCTGCTCATTGACGGCATCAGAGAAGACACACGAACCAAGCTTCCTCCAAGTTTGAGAAGGTTACGGTTGCAAAGGCGTGAGAAGCCAAAGTCTTGCGGATAACATTTGGGATTGTGATAATAAAATCTGAGGGTTTATTTAATTCTATACACCCTACCATGTTCAAGCGTTGCGGCTGTGACAGGTTGCCAAGTATATCAGAAAGTGAATATTGGAATTTGGAAATATCGCCATCTACTCGTATTATTATTAAATTTTACTCCTATCCTCACAACAGGAAGGAAAGAAAGATGAGGTGCAAGAGCATTGACTTAAGAGAAGGAAAGTTAATGTACAAGCTGTTTTTTTTTTTTTTAAACCCTAGATACGTTTCTTTGGCAAGTTTCCAGAGATGTGCTCAAGATGCAGTTTGGAAATTTAACCTTCCCCACAATTGACAACATTTACTTTCAAGTGCAGCAACTGCGATAGATCTACAAGAGAATCAAGCAGGTTAAAAACCTTTAAGTTCCCTATTAAGTTCAGGTGCAGCGGCCAGCGCAAAAAGCAGTGTTTAACTAAATGCTAAAAGAAAGATTTGTGGTCTCAAGGAATACCATAGTTTTCAGCATATATATATTAAGTGAATCTGAAAAAGGCTTTCCATTAATGTCAAGCAAAAACAAGAACACGGACATTCATGCAAAGGTCAGAACATAGATAAGGCACATGTACAGTTTGACAAAATGCCACAAAGATATGCGGTCTCAAAAATGTAATGATTATAGGCTGTGCACAGAATTAGAATGTGGAGGAGTTTTCAAAACTTCAAGCAAATGCCATTCAGCAGGCGTACACCAACCCCCCAATAGGCATGGATGTAAAATACCAAAGCAAAGACAAGGCACGTAAATTGCCTGACAAAATATCTCTAGAAAAACGGTGTCATGAAATGCAATAATTGCAAAATAAGCACAAACAAAATAAATAAAGATTGCCAAGAAGGACTTTAGAAAATTTCAAGTAAATGCAATTATACAGATGCAAGGCCGAGCTCCATAACCTAGGCATGATGAGATCTTTTGTCTGCAATGAGATAAGGGTAACTTAAGGATTTTACACAAACGTGACAAAATTATACGATAGCTGAAGACCTAACGCCAACTTCAAAAAGGGGTAACTAATTAATAGTCCAAATATCAAGAAACTTCTAATGTTAGTTTGCGAGAAGGTATAAACCCTAACTGCAAAATAAATCACCAAAACTTTTTAACGAAGTGTGCTAACTTACAGACTTTCTGAGAAGGTTGCAATACGAGTTTTCTTCTCCTTCTTAGCTTGCAGTCTTTAGGATTCCTCCTTCGATCTTTCCCCTTACTTTCATTCTTGATCAGTTACAAATCCTGACTGAATTCCTAACCTCTTGGTATCCCCCCCTTCCCTTAGAATAATTCTCATTTTATAATTTGTTTCCATGATGACTTTTACATTCCCATCAGCAACCGTTGCCCTTCCAACAGTTACGATCGTATACCAGCCACTACCCCCATTCATTATTTTATAGCTGACTCTTTAATATATAAAGCCAAGTAAATCAACTATTAATATTTAATAAATATTTAATCTTTCTTTTAGTTACAAAAATATATTTATTTTAATAAATATTTTCACCTTAATTTATTAAACGTAAGTGCAATTTTTAACCCTCCTTCATTCACAAGCTAAATTTAGTTAGTATTTATTTTATGAATCTATCGTAAATAACTTTTTTTTTTTTTTCCTATTAAACATTCTAGTTTATGGATCAACTTAATTAATTAATCACATAAAATAAAATTACTTTTTTTTTTTCACTTAATTCACTATAAATCCAATAATTAAGGACGTAGTCTCCATTCCCTAGAATATTACAATATTTATAATTTAATTTATCAAGCAATAATCTAATAACTAATCTCTTATCAGTAAAAAAAAGAAAGCCAGTGAGATTATTTAATTTACTCCACCTTTGCAATATTCTATTTTTTTATTTATTTCTACTAACAACGTAATTTTATTCTTTCATAACCTCTAATTATATTAGAGCATTTATTTAATTATTTATTTTCTTTAAATTAACCACTTTACTTTTTTAACTTTATAATCCTATTTAAATGTTGTAATTTGATAAAAACATTTATCGACCAGAATAAATCAAATGCACTCAAAGTCCAACAATACTTGACCTCACAACGAGTTGAAGTGCATTACAGAGCCAACCCGCAAAATGGAGGGCACCGTGTTCGAGGGAGATATAGATGATTTCCTCAAAATTATATATAAATGTTCTACTTGATTATTTATTTCATCCTAGAAGGAAACTATAAATGTTATTTGTGATTAACATAGATTTATCCTAGATGTTATTTCATCACTTTTATCCTATCAATTGGTTATATATTTTTATAGATTTAAAATTTTCAAATATTTATTACCACTTTTTGAATTAAATTTAGTTATGAATTTTTATTTTTTTGGATGCGCATAAATATTATTGATATTTAATTAATTAAGTATTTTTTTCTATGAATATGTTTCACAATGATTTATGTAAACACACAATTTTACAAAGCCTCTACCATTATACAATAGGATTAGTAAAATTTATGGGTAAGAAAGTGGAATATTTTTCATTTTTCCCTCTTTCATTTTTAGAGCCTCGTAGAAACCTTGTTAACAAATATTTATATAAGTGTACATGAGATGTTCAAGGAAGATGCAGGTAGCTCCAACTATTTTTTTAGGTTGAAACCTATTAAATGCCCAAGTAATCCTTGAGAGTAAGGACATAATTTTTATGTGGTCATGTTATCATATTCTTTAATCTAATACCATTAGTGATATGAGACTCCTCATTCTTAGAATATATTTCTATGAATTTTGGATTTGATTTGAGTGTTATCTAATTCACAATTTTTTATCAAAGAAATAAATTACAATTATATTCTTAATTGACATTCAAATAGGGAGGCATTAAGTTACAACTATTATTTTAATTTTTGTGTAATAATGTAAATTTAAAACCTTCCCATGTTACAAGGAATAAAATGGATGAGTATAATTATTATTCCTTTTTTTTAACCCTAATAAGGAGGAATCCAAAAAATAATGAATGAGTCAATAATATTTTGAGAAACAAAATATTTTTTGAAGTAGTTGACATAGCAATATAGCTCAAGATTTGAATTCAACCTAGGGAAACACGTATCAATGATCTACAAAATCCACTTAGAATCTCTAGTTTTGGTGTTACATCTCACACTACTATATTAAGTGGATATAGTAAGTGGATACATGGGCATGGAAATCATATATTATATGTATGTACACTATTTGACAAAATCCCATAATGAAATGTTAGCCTAATACTTCAAGAAATTTTGAAAGTCAACTTGATTGAAATTTTAAATGCAACAAGAATTGGCTTATCTTATTCCAAGCTCTAGCATTATTTCTTATCATCTTCTAAACATATAAAAAATAGGTGTTCTAAAATATGTATGTATATGGACATCAAAATCAATGAAATATCAATTTAGTAGAAATTTTTACTATGCCTAGTTTTACTTAAATGTATGCAAAATAGGCATGCATACAAAAACCACAAAAATTATTTAGAAAAATGCCTCAAAAAATGTGATTCATTTATATAAAACTATGGTTTGTTTCACTCCATTACAATAATCCATCCAATTAAGAGGTAATGTAATTTATTGATTCACTAAACAAAAATAGATTTTTATTCTTAAAATTATTCTCTAGTTAGACTCATGGAGTGACCAGTTTGAAAATCAATTTGAACATTTCAATCACTTAGATAAAAAATTATCCAAAGAATAATTAAGATAGTGTTATGCAACCAATAATAGAAGCAATAAATCTAGCCTATTAATTCAAGTATAATTTTGAATTCAAGTTTACAAGAAAAATAAGTCTATAATAATATTCACAAATAATATCTCCCTGCTGATAATTTAAGCAATGTCTTCAACACAATCTATCAATGGATATAGAGAGAACCAAAAAATAGATATACTTGTAGGTTGGAAATATCCTCAAGATGGAACAAAATTATATTTTGATTATACATTTTGGGGGAATCTTCAGGCTATAGATGTTGACTATTTTCTTCATAATTCTAATAGTTTTTTTTTCTAATTACAGGTTTGAGTAATCTTGGCTTAAAGATGAACAAAAATAATAGTAGGAAGATCTTATTTTTGGGTTAATGCTAGTATATAAGAAAGGATATAATGAATTAGTGATAGAAGGTAAGTGTTTTTACAAAGGTTGAGGCCCCAATTGGGTATGTGTTGTTATGAAAAAGAAGCATTGAATTTCTCCCAATTTGATGCAGGAGCACCTAGTGGTGTGAGGGATATCTTGCATCACCCAAAAATATGATTTCCATTTATGTTCCTTTTGTTTCCTTTTTGTAGATGTTTTTTCATTTCTAGATACCCTTTTCATCGAATAAGAGTTCCCAAGTTTCATAATTGCTTTTTTGTTTTTTTTGCTTAACTTTTATTTTTAGAAGGTGTGAATTTGAAGGTGTGGGAAGAAAATAATTTATGGGAAGGTTCAAGATGAAAAAATAATCACTTTGATGAAATAATTAGGCCATGATCATTCATAGTTTGAAAGTTATTCAAGTTTCAGTTTTTTCTTTTTGCCTTGAAAAACCTTCTGAGTTCAATTTGAGGCACTAAACGGTCCCGTACAGGCCCAAAAATCATCGCAACCGACAAAGCTAGTTCTTAGTGCGCTCTTCACTTTGAGACATTTATAACGGTGTAAACGGTTGGAAAAACAAAATTTCCAATCAAAAGTTATGGCTTTTGAAAGTTGGCCGATTTTTAGAAAATTGCTAATTTTTGAATTAGGACTAGATT
>VDFB02194099.1:0-21687 GCA_007258455.2 Sequoia sempervirens | reverse complement strand
GAAACCAAATGAAAATGCCCTACCATCAATTCAAAAGCTTTCACTACTTGATAACTTGTAGTTACATTTTCTCTTTTGATATATTATTTAAAACTATGCTTCGCATAAACTATAGGATGTGAGTTTTTTCCACTCTTTTTTAATATGATATTTTAAAAAACTTTTTAAATTTAATATAAATGTCTCTATTTCATCAAAATTAGAATAAAATATAGGGCTGTGAGTGACCGCCGACGCCAAACTTTTCGGGTCAGTTCAGCCCCAAACCTGCCATGTGACCGGAACAATGTGACTTGCAGGTGAACGTCAAACTCACGGCCTCAACAGCCGATGCAGATTATGCCACGCATGTGGATTGGTTCGAGCTTCGAATCCTGCACGCGCCATGCCCGATCTCAGCATAAATCCAGGTTTTCTTCGCTCAATTTTTCAGCCTCTTATCGCTTTCTGAATTCTGAGGCGATGCGGCCTTTGTATGCAGAGCGTGAGAGGAAGTTGGTCTGAACTAGGTTAAGATTGGTTAGGGTTTCGAGAATGGTGGATTTTGAAGAAATTTTGAGTTCAGAAGAGGAGGAAGGGGAAGGAGGACGAGAAGCTCGCGTCTCCTGTTGTGGAGATGACGCTGACGACGAAGATGACCTGCTGGCGCAGTTTCTGGAGTCCGAGGTTCTCGCCGTAGACTCTGACCAGGTAACTTTTCCAAACCATAATTCTGTGAGAAAATCATGTAAATTTTTCCCTTTTTTTCTTACACCTTCTATTTTTATTAGTTTTATTGCGCAAGTTGGGTTGATTTCTGGCCTTTTTTATTTAAAGCTGGTAAATTTCACTTTTGAAGTAACCTGCAGTTTAGTTGCTATGACATAACTATCTCCTCCGTCAAATTTACTTGTAACCCTCACCCGACCTTGTCCCATGGGTGCACCATATGAAAAGAGTTTTATGCCGTATTCAACCTAATTTTACAGACATTATGATGTCTCATGAGATTTTGATTCGGTGGTGGTTGTGAAAAGCCCATCACTTTTACTATTTCGAGACCTAGCCTTGTCCATTGGATGTGATACTTTATTAATTGCAAAACTTTATAATGTCTCCTGGGTTTTGAACTTGTGGTTCTGTTAGGGAAGCTCCAGTACTTTTACCACTTGAGCTCATCTCATTCAGAAACCATAATCTGTCATCAATTATTTCTAAGATGTTTTTTTTTCCAGGGTTGGTTTAGTACGTCTCCCTTCTGCAGAAACATCTGGCTTGCATGTGACGGCTGAGAAGTATCTCTTCCGTCGACTTCACCTTGTGGAGTTGGATTGGTAGATTTTCCTTATGAGAAAACCTTTGGCTTAGAATCTTAGATGTCACAATACGTATCTCTTCAGTCAATTTACCCTCTGATGATTTCAAGCCAGTCTCATCTGTTCAAGGGGACTCCACTCAATGAGTTGGATGTGGTAGTTTTGGCATTTTTCCGAATATGAACACTTTTGTGTGTCTCCTTCATGCAAGGCCCGATGATTTTACTTGAGCTTATGCCTTATTCCACTCGATTAACAATTTAGGTTTGGACCCTAGTTTATTCCCTACAATAGGCTATTTCTGGTTAGGGTTTTGATAGGCTTGCACTGTTAATTGTACTTGCTTGTAATGACAGGGAAAATTGCCTGTCAGGGCCTTAGGAGCCTTTTTTGTGGTTGTCACCATATATTTTCATTTTATTTTAGGTACTAGTGCTTCTGTGGATAAATGCAGATAATATTTTCTCATTAATGTTTTCTTCTTTTACTTTCATCTCTATGGATGCTCAAATCCATGATTGCCTGGAGATGTGGGAAAGGTGTGCCGTTCCAAACCAGGAATCGGCATAAATGAATAAGGAAGGGTACACCTCTATGATGTACAAATATAATCCCCAGAACTTGTGGGTATGGGGCCAGGGTCCTCATTCACATACCAAAGTTTCCTAGTGACTATGATTAAACCCTAATCTAGGAAAAGTTCATTTGAACCCTACACTTATAATTATATGCAACATTAATCATTCCATTCTTATCTTTACTTGGTAAATTTTCCCTGGGATGAAACTATGCATGGATTTAATTTTATTTCTTGATTCAGACCATTCTCCAGTGTATAATTTTAAGTCTTTTTCTATGGTTTGCATCTTATGAGAGTTCGGACTGCCTATTAATAAAATAACAATGTATCCACAAATTTGGCTTATGTATTGTGATAGATATGTAGATTGGATCGCCTTATAATAAAATAACAAGCTATCCACAAATTTGGCTTAGGTATTGTGGTAGGTCTGTTTGGCAATGTGTGCTCAAAACCATTGAAACCAAAAGCACAAACAATATTTATGATTCTCTATTTCTTTAAGAGCTATTGAATTATAAGGTTGTATGAGTGAACATGTATTAAATTTGGATCCCATACTGAAACCAAGGAAGAGGTTCTTATCATCCTAAACTCTTTTAATATTATTTTGTTACAAGTTTTGAAATCAACTCTTTGGGTCTATGCTGCCCTCGGTCAAATGGAACTTTTGCCTTGAACGGTGTTCATTTTTCACCCAAACTGACAGACAAAAACACTGCATGTAAATTGTCACACGGACACAGGATTTAATTGAAGTCATAGACATAAAAAGAGTAGGTTGGAACAAATTTTGCTGATCATTACTGGGTTGTCTTTCATGAGAGGATTGGTATTTCTTTTTGATTCTTAAACATTCTTTTCTGTTCATTCTTTCTGGCAAGGTTGCAATCCTTTGTGGGCTCTTGGAAAAAAAGAAAGAACTCTGGAATTGTGAAGTACGTTAAAAAAAAGTAAATGCAAACAGTTTGTTTGTGATAAATACATGTTGGCAATTGGTATGTTCTTTGTATTTTATGTTGATTTGGTTTCTCACTTTACCTTGTTCTAGGAAGATATGACCACGAGGCCTTCTAAAAGGCTCTGTGTGGAGGAAAACATCAAAAACAACCCAGAAATGACATTTGTACAGAAATGTTTTCATTCTGCTAGCGATGGGAATCAAGTGCACACAGAAAGTGGAATCATCACAAAACTAAGGCCAACTTTGCAGAGTCAAGTAGAAGGGTGTGGAAATAATCAGGGTCCAAGAACTCAAACAAACATAGAAACTGGTGTTTTCAGCAATATACCCACAGAACTCTTTCAAAAGATTCTTAAATTTTTATCGTCAGAGGTAAGCATAGTGCTGCTCTAAAGTCTTTCTGATGGAAAGAATAATTCAACTTATCAATGTGGCTAATGCACATTACGTAAAAATTTAAAATAAAGCTGCAAGTCATACTTGATGAGGGTCCTTAAATCTTTATCCAGTTAACAAACATTTAAAATTTGCTGCAGGACCTTGTTACCTGTGCATTAGTTTGTCGCTTTTTGAACTCCGCATCATCAGATGAATCTCTATGGCGTCGGCTGTAAGTAATTTTAATCTTCTTTCAGTTGGGAATTGCTTACTTTTTCTAATATTAATATGGTTTGCTTGGATTACAATCTCTCTCTCTCTCTCTCTCTCTCACTCTAGATATATATACATAGACACAGACACATACATACGTATGTTAATGTATGTGTATATATACCAATGTATGTATCTGTCTAGACATCTATACATACATACGTATGTACATATGTATATCTATATATAACATCTCTAGAGAGAGAGAGAGAGAGAGAGAGAGAGAGATCTATGTATGTATGTATGTGACATGTTTGTGTATATATATGTATGTATACCTGTGTATAGATATGACTTATAGATATATACACATACATGCATAGATACTCATACATTATGTATATATCTACATATCTACATATATATATATGTGTGTGTGTGTGTGTGTGTGTGTATCTAATATACCTAAATCAACATAGAGAGAGAGAGAGAGAGAGAGAGAGAGAGAGAGATCTATGTATGTATGTATGTGACATGTTTGTGTATATATATGTATGTATACCTGTGTATAGATATGACTTATAGATATATACACATACATGCATAGATACATTATGTATATATCTACATATCTACATATATATATATGTGTGTGTGTGTGTGTGTGTGTGTATCTAATATACCTAAATCAACATATATCTATATATTTATTTGGCTTCAATTCACTCCAGTTATGTGGTTCAATTCACTGTGGGCATGTTCTGGGTTTTGCATTTGCAGGACAGATTCATCTGGGTACATCCTTTGGGTACGGGTATTGGATTTGATTCACTGTGGGTATGTTTTGGGTTCTGCATTTGCAGGCAAATCCATGCTGCAAGTGCGGAACCCAGAACATAGTGAAGATAGTAATTGCATTTTCTATTTCAGGGAGTCTTTTTCCATCATGTATTCTAGATGAGACATATGTCAGCTCTCATGGCATTTGATGACTAAGAATGGGCATTTGGCCCTGTTTTTGTGGATCTTGTTATAACTCTTCTTGATCTCCACAGCCTCAGTAACTGCATCTAATTTTCTTTTGTGTATAAATTACAGGGACATTAGGCATGAAATACTTTCAAGCAGCTTTTGATTTCAAACTTCATTATTTTTTTTTCTGTGAATTAGAATGGACCTTCAATCTTCTCAAATTCTGGAACTCATTAACAAGTCCTATACCTCATGAACTAGGCAACAATTTTCAATTTTCATAACCTGCAGACCCTTTGTTTCTTCATAAGAATTATTGCTTCATTCTTATACTTCTCAGAACTTCAGTTCTTGGTCTTTCATGTCCAATGTACATGAACTTCTGCATTCTTAGATTCTGAACTTTCTTTCTTTACCTGTCGATGGTTGAAGACCTTGTATTCTGAATAGGATATATTTATTGTTTTGTTTATTATATGCATGTTATGTGGTCATATGAACTTAATTCCTGTTTTTATGCTGAAATATGTATTTATATATGATTTTTATATGTTTTTTGTACAGACATACCCAAGAAATATCCAACTCCAATTTTTTTGCTATACTGGCATACCTGAATATATATCTACATTACTTGTTTGTGTTTGCAGGTTCAGTTCATGGATTCAGTGAATTTTTTTTGGGGTTGGGTTTGTTTTTGGATCATCTGGAACTTAATGAGTTCATTTGTTAAAATGTTAATATATTTCTAAAATGAACGCTGTTTGCTAAAAGTGTTTTACCATATTGGAGCCTCTCACCAATTATGTCAAAGGTCAACACAGGGTGATAAATCATGTCATATTCAAAGGAAATGAATTGTGTCGTTAACATTTGTGATTTTATCTCCTGCTGAAATGAAAATCTGTCTTTGCCTTTAGATATGTAATAGAATAGGTCTGGTTCAATTTGAACTGAAATGCCTATGCTCGGATATTAGCTAGCATATCTGTATCTTTTCGTGCTTTATGACATGACAACCCCATAACTCCTTGCTCTGCCCAGGTTCAAAGTAATGAGTCTAGACTCCTATGGCACATTTTATCTATCGTGATGTTGAAAGTAATGTGCCTAGATGCTCAAAAAACAAAAATTGCATTTTTGTGAGTGGATTTGCTCCAGATTTGTTTTTATTCGGTTGGATTCTTCTTGGATTAGCCCAGTTTCATCTCGGATGAACCCACAGTGATTCTGCCACCTCCTGGACAATTCCTCGGCTGCACCAAACTGACCTGACGGGCCCTGATTGACCTGATTTGTGTTGGCCAACAAACTAGTAACCTATATATACGATTACCTGTTTTGTCTTTTAGTCAGGCTTCTTGTGCTTCAAAATGCTAGTTGATGCTTATGATCCTGTTTCTTGACTCATGTAGCACATGATTGCATCCATAAGTATCAAGTAGCATCCTTTTCTAACTCCTTAAAGATGTTAATTATCAATTTATCTCTCTAATTCTTTCACCAGCCAAATTTTGCAAGTTAATTTTAATTCCTTTTTAACAGTGATGGTATTCCACTATGGTGGCAATGTTTAAAATGAGAGTATTTGAAGCATAAAGTGAATATTTTAACATCCATGTTTTAAGATGTTTTAAATTTCTAAAACAAATTTCAGTTCTTTGTAAGTACTAGATTTCAAAAAGATATTGGCCAGATTGCTTTAGCACTTCAGGAGCTTGGACAGGATCTTGGGCCAACTGTTAGTTGATTAGTGGAAAGCCAGATCTGTATTATAGATAGAGGGAGGGAAGAAGTGAGAGAGATGTTATGTGATGGGGATAGACTGGGAGGGATTACACAGCATTCAAGGCCCTATCTGACTCTTGGCATTCACACAACTCTAAGCCCTAGATATGTCATCTTTGCCTTGGCATTTTTTTTCTTGACTTATTTAACAAGATTCAAATCTATGTAAGCATTAGATTTCACTAAAAGATATGTGGCTAGAT
The DNA here is from genome assembly GCA_007258455.2 of Sequoia sempervirens. NCBI lineage: Eukaryota > Viridiplantae > Streptophyta > Pinopsida > Cupressales > Cupressaceae > Sequoia > Sequoia sempervirens. The sequence goes on along the minus strand of VDFB02194099.1, from coordinate 15,294 downwards.
TACTTTGGCACTTTAGGAGCTTGGATAGGATCTTTACCAAGTTGATATGTCATATGAGAGATACTGGAAGGGATGAAGAGAGATTATGTTTTCATGCTTCACGTGGTGAATATAGAGCTGAAGGGAAATCAAATCGCTTAAGGGTATATCTTCTGTTGGTGTCGTCACAAGTAAAAGCTCTAGATATGTCAGCATCCTACCATCTTTAGACATGATTATATGTAAAATGGATACTGGTGGGATCTTCATAAGCCATGTTTCATAGAGCTGCTTTGATGCTGGGGGATCCATTGATCTAGTTTTGCTAACTTAGTTCATAAAAGATGTTTCCTTTGTTTTTAACACATCATGTCTGCACTGAAGTAGTCAAGCTGTTCCTCGTAAAGGTGTCACAGACGTGAGGTGAAAATATCAGGTTACACACATGTATTTGGGAGTGTGGATGTGATATCCTAAACTATATTATTGTAATTAGGACTAGATATTCTATTTCCAATTCATTGATATGAATCTTAATGTGCTTGATTATGATACAACTGAAATATGATCTGAATTTAGTTGTTTCTCAAGTCTAGTGAATACAAACAGATTTTACATAGAAATAGACTTAAATCTATCTTTATTTGAAGGCTAGTGATAATGGGGTCACAGGGCAACTGTTACTGTCCATATTGCTCAGTTCTATTTGTAGATAATTAGAAATAAATTCTGGAGTCATAAGGACAATAATTTTTACTATGGTTGTAAAAAATGATTGTGAATTTTTATCAAACTTTGTTAGTATGGATTAATACTGATAATCTGCATTGGTTTAAGTTGACTTGTTGCCAAAGTGCATTTTGTTATGGGCCTACCATATTTTACTGAGAAAGTTTGCCCATCTTAATACTTAATAAAAGTTTTCACATTTTCCAGATATTGTATGCGCTGGGGATTGCCTTCACCAGCAAAACTGCAGGGAAAGCCACGTGCACGTGCATGGAAGCGACTATATATTGAGGTATTTGATAGGATTTTTCTGTAATTTAAGGCCAGAGTATGGGGGCATTGTAATCTGCTTGTATAACAACGAATGCATTTAATTTTTTTAGCTTAGATGCTGTTTGGTGGTACGTGCTTTCGTTATGTCTATTTGGAGACATTGTGAGGTACAACATGCAAAGTGTGACCAAATTTCTTTATCATCTCAACTCCTTATATTTTATTGCTAAGTTACTGGTCTTGGTACTGATTTGGGGTTCAGTTTGCGAGTTTGGTCAAAAGTATTTTTGGGGGTGGGGTTTGTTTTGGATTTGTCCTTACAAGAACATATAAAAATCAGAAATATATACATATTTGCAGTATTAATTAAGTTCAAAATACCACACATAGCAACATATATTGTATAATAATATAATAAACAAAAATACTGTAAAAATAAAAAAATATTACAATGTCAATTAGTCAAACTCAAATTTCATGATATATCTTATATATTAAAATTAAAAAATAATAATGTCAAGTGTCAACAATCAGTCATCACTGATCAAGCATGATCATTTGGGTCTTCAAAAATATCATCATCACCATGCCACCTCAAGGGTGGAATTGTCTTGGTTAGATGTTCCTGCCACTTGGGGCCAAGGGGTGGGTTGTCTTGGTCGGACGCTCATGCTCTTGGGCTTAGATGGGTTGAGTAGTTTACAGGCACCCCTTTTAAGGCTTTCCTATCAAGCCAAACTATGATTGGTTGTTAGGATGGGATTTAAGGAATTACAATCATAAGAGGGATACTAGCACTAGCAAATACTAGCACTAGCTCTAGCAAATACATAATTAGATAAACCATAATATTGAAACATAATAATAGGCATTGTACACTAATTACATCATCCCCCCCAAAAGAAAAAGTTGTCTTCTAGACAACAAGGAAAAGAAGTAAGCATCAAGTAACATTAGGGAAGATTGTCCAATCTAATGATGATATTGTAGATGAAGACTTGTAGGCAAACTTGGAAGCATAGTTTGTGAACTCGGATGTGGAGAGTTCTTGGCAAATCATATGAGTTCAATGAGGGACTAGGGGTGATGCCCTAGTGGTGTTGAAGGGCAGCACGCCTCGCGGGGTTTTTCAATAATATTTTTGTTTTGCATTCATAATATGAGAAATGAGTTTGTTTTTGTCTTTAAGATGTATTGGAACCCACATTTTAGGGTTTAGGGGGGTGTTTTGCCTTTCTGGTCAAACTTAGAAGTCAATTTTAAAAAAATCAATCAAATTCGGCATCTAGGTGTTCATCTCCGCCTGTTGCAGGTGCGGTTCTGGTTTGTCTTGGATGGACCTGTTGGTTGTGGGCGGGGCCCTGGATGGCCCTGAGGGTGGACTGGATTGGTACCCGTACCCGAGCCAGACTGGACCCGAATCGGCAGGCCATATGCTGTGAAGCGGGTAACATTGTTTTATTGTTGTTCTCAGGGTGAGCTTGGTTTGTCATTTACATGTCAAGCTCTTTTTTTTGAAAAAGAAAATTTCATAAATTGCAGTTGCACAAAACTGCATTTAGATATCCATATTTTGCAGACAGTACTGTTTGGTTTTTTACATGTTACTTTTTGTGCATAATAATTTTGAGAGCTATCAACTGCCTCTTCTGATCCATTTTTGGCAGCACACTGTAACTATGGATTTTAGAATTTGTCACTTGACAGAGAGGTTTTACTGTTAATGAAAGAAGGTAAAGTAACATGTTTAATTAATGACACTAAGAATCATAGTCTGATACTATGACCAGAATAAAACTATCAATTCATGTTTGTGTGTCTGATGCATCAATTTTGATCCCTTGGACCAGTCATTTCATCTACCTTTTTGCATGTGTTAGTAATTTAGTACTCTACTGCAATCTAATGATGCTTATGTTTATGCTTTTTGGCCTCTATTATTGCATGTGCTCTTGTTAATTAGCTAAAGTGTGTGAGCAGTAGACATCTAATGAAGCCATTTGTGCAGCGTGATGAAGAAGATATGATTGAATTTGTCCGAAATACGCCTGCTGAGTTTCGGGAGTATTACATTCAAATGCAGACTGCCAAGCGAAGCCAAGCTCCTCTTCCTTCACAGGTGACTGAAATTGCTGCAGTGTTCATTTGAGCATTCATTTATTAGTAAGCTTTATATTTATTCTGCTATCCTTTGTGGTGTGATAGGTGAATGATGATATGCTTATTCTTGATAAAACAGTGGCTGAACAAATAACTCATTTGAAACATAGTCGAGGTTTGCCTGATGAATTTACAGCAGAACATGCTTGCTCAGGAAGGACGTGCACCTACTCTCAAATTGGTGATTCCTTTTTATGTGAAAAAACTGGACGAGTGCATGGTATGGCATTATCTGAATTGATCTTATGTCAAGGAGCTTGTTATTCTTCTTCATTAGTGTTGGGCTTGATGTTGGTTTACTCAAATTAGTTACTTGCACATGGTTCATAATCCTAATTGATCAGTGTTCTGGTAAGGGCTTAAACTGTTGGTGTGTTGGAGTCCATGCACTGGTTGTTTATGGTGGGATCAGGTCCCACATGTCAACCACTGCGCTGACTCCAATGAACCAGCTATTTATGGGAGTGGGTTTACTGGTTTTAGTTTTCATAATTGATGTTAGACCATTATGAATTCACTTAATTGGGCATTGATGTCTTTTTGGGGGAAGCCATTTTGTTTTCTGAAACTAGGACTTGTACATATTTGCAGTATGTGATGATACGTGCCGAGAAATCGTTTTAGATCCATCAAGTGAACTTCTGGTTTGTACAATCTCTGGACGCTGTTTTGATAGATGGCTCTCACCATCAGAAGAAGAATTGGATCCGGTATGGACCATATGAATTTTTGTTTTCTGTTCTTGTGTGAGTGCACAATAACATATGTCTTCATCTTACTCCATGCAGAAGCTTTAAAAGTAGTGAATCAAATTTGAGTATTGTTTTAGTTAATAGGTTCTTGTTGCCATTGTAGGGAGAGCAACCGGGGGATGCTAATGCAGCAGTGGATGAAGCAGAGCCTTTCATGGGGTCGGGTCGCTTTGGTAAGTACCAAGAGTTCATTTAATTTTTTTGGTCTAGCTGTGTGATCAATACACATTATTCATTTTTGGTTTACATTTTATTTGTTTCACGCTTCATTTAATTTAATGTTGTGCTACCGCTTTGATGGAAGTGACCTGTATGTCAATAGCTGTTATGTATGGTGACTGCTAGCAGTTTGCTTCAACTTACATTGTTCGTGATCTCTTAATTGTTTTGCAATTACTGTTTGTGTGATCTCTTGAGGTTGTTTTGCAATCACTGTTTGCTTTGAATTAGTTGTTAATCAAATCAGAATTGTTATATTTTCATGAATCATTTCATGTCTGTTTTCTTAAATGTATTTTGTTTGGGGGAAATAATTAAATAGAAAATACTTTGCAAATGTCTTGCTATACTTCATGTAAACAGTTTCTTGTCAATCCTCCATATTGGGAAAAAATGTTGCAATGCACTTGAGTGGTGCATTATAAAAGAATGCTGGATTTAAATAATACCCAACGGCTTTGAGGTAACAATGCACTTGCTGATCCGATCTTGCATCAATAATCTCCCATATCAGCATGCCATTGTTCTCGATATTCTATATTTTAGACATTGTTGCCTTTTTGGCTCTATCCATAGCCTCATAAAAATAGCCCATTGGGGGACTTGCCCCATCAACCAATCTCAACACTTTTGCCAAGGGCTACGAAATTTATTTGATCTCATGTGTATCTGTGCCAATAAAGTCATAAAAAATAAGGTGTCCAATGGGGATGGCATCTACGTGATTGGCAAAGCTAGACTCAACCCAATCTGATACCTACTTTCATGTTCATCTTTTGTGCATATAAATTCTATGATACAAGGAAGTGAGTGGCAAATCTAGTCACACTTGGTTGAATGAACTTTCCCTTGATAAAAGATCTCATCTTTTTGAGCACATTCGAGTGATTGTATATGAACTTAGTGATGGATCTCACCCACTCCACCATAGATTTAATACATAGAAGTTTGACATTGTCTTCTAGGAAAAACACATCATGCATAGGCTTTAAAAAAATGTAGGGTACTCCATTAAAAGTTTGCCTACTGTCAAACAGTTAGTTGTATTGTTCATGATAAATTGGATCAGTGGCCCAGCCTTAGTGACTACCTCATCAAACATAAATAAAAATGAGTGGGTTGATTTTACTCTATCATATGCACCCAATGATTTGAGGAAGACCGTGCCACTCATGGAAGCTACAAAAAAGTTGTTCAATGTACAATTCTTTCTTTCTGTCTATCATATACAACGTTATAATGCAACTTGTTCTTGTTATGCTCAACAAGCACCTCACTAGCATGTTGCACATCATTTAGCATATCCATTTTAAGGCTCACATATGATGGGGCTTTGAAGCCAAGACCTTGAACAATAATAACATTAATCATTGCTCACAATTAGGGAGATTGTGCAATGTTGAATTGGATGCTAGACGAATACCATAAATTGACTATTGCCTTCTTAACCTATGCCTGAACATTCTTTCTCCATTCCATGGTCTTCAAAGATGGTTGGGCTCTAGGTGTGATATAGGGCACCAAAAAAGCATTCACATTACCCCCACCTACGGTTATGCTTTTTGAAAGAGCAAGGCATGGTAGAAATATCGGCATGAGTTTGTTCTAAAAGTTCCTCATTTGAAGGTCCCTATTCAATTGCCATGCCACTAGATGGTTTCGTGGAGCATCCAATAATAGCCCATGCCTTCTTATCTTTGCTTTTTGGAAAGATCTCAAGAGATAATAAGTCTTGGTGGGATATCACCAAGACAATTTCTACAAGCGTTCACATTATTATACCTAAGCAACTTTGTTAAATGTCATTTAAAAATGTTGATGACCCCATCACTTTCATTTCCACAAAAAATACATTTTAGATTATATGCAAATTCAGCACGGGATTACAATAGGTCTATGCAAGATCCTTTTCTCGTGCTATTATCAGCTGAAATCATGTATGAATGCATAAGAACCTTTAGGTTATGTTACCAAATCAGCAGGAAAATAGGGTGTTTTCAGGTACAATTTGTCTTGGAATCAGATTCTGAATCGAATGGCTTGTGGATTCGGTAGGGTTTGGTTTTTGTATTCAGAATCATTTGGAATCAGCAAGGAATGTAGCTTGGCAATTACAGGTCAGAAAAGACAATTCAAAGGCATTTCAGTCACAATTTCAGAAGCAGGTAAAGATCTTAACACATTTTAAAACTTATTAAGCGTGAAAAAGCCCTAAATGACATTGTTATCACTTATCGGCACTTGTTTATTTATTTGTGCATGTAAATCCATTTGAGTGAAGCCTTGGCTATAATAAGCAAGCATGATTTAACCAAGGTTTGGTAAACCCTATTGCTATAGCTCCAGGCTTCCTCTAAAACATTGATGAATGATGACTCAACTAATGTATGATGAGAATTTTTTTTGGTTAGAGTATTGCTTCAACAACTTTTCCCATTGCTCAATATTTTTCTTCAAACGAGGCAGCTTAAGTTTAAAGTGAATTTCTCAATATTAATTTTCTATTGATTAAGATCTTTATATTTAATATTTTTATTTCTAATAATTTATAGTATTTGATTAAGTTTTATGATAAATATGGTTTCTATAAGGTTTTAATAAGTATTATTATTATTAATAAATTATATTTCTATGTGCATATTTATTATTTAGTTGTATATATTATTTTATAAAATAAAATAATATTAATTTATTAATATTTTAAGATATTAATATTATTTATTTATATTGTATTATTTGAATATTATTATATATTTATGATTTTTATATGTTTTTATATGGATGTATCTAGAACATACTCAACCCTCCAAAAAACTAGTCATACTAGCATATTGCACCCACACACCCGTAGCTGTACTCAAACCCAATATTGATTTGGTAACTTAGCCTTTAGGTATAGTAAAAGAAAAAGCCTAATTCGAGCCATAAACTTAAAAATTAGTTTAGGGTTAGGTTTAGCAAAAATTCAAAGTAAAAATTCTGATGTTCTAACTTCTAACCATAACCCTAGACTAAAAAGATAAGTTTAGGGTTAGGTTTAGTAAAAAATGCTCTAACTGTAACCCTAAACTTCAAAATATAGTAGGGTTACAGTGAGTAAGTGGTGAAGTTCAAACTCTAAAATTAATTTCTTTTTAACACTAAAGTAAAAAAGATTAGTTTAGTATTAGTACACAGGGTTTGTTAGAATGGCCTACTAGGGCATCATGTTTAACTCGAGAAATTCAAGGTTTAATGATTAAATCTTAGATCCTAATGGGTAGGGTTTAACTGGAACATGTACAGTTTAATTTACATCTAAACTTAGACTATAGCCATTAGGGTTTAAATTTCAAGTGAAATTTTAAAGTTTTGATTTTTAAACTATGCCCCGACAAAGTTAACACGGAACTTGGACAAAGAAAATGTCTTATGGGCTTTACCTCTTTGTGTGGTAGCCTCAAGGTCATAAGGAATGTGGAAGGCTAAAATAACAATGCATAAGGTATGCTCTAATTTGCTGCTGATGTCAACAATCCTTTAAAAACTCTGATCACTTGTTCACCTGTGCTCTGAAGTAGTTTGATTTTGGAGTTAAAAGTTGAAAAGAGGAGTAGCTGGAAAAACCATGCTTTACAGACAAAGGTCGGCAGTTTTTTGAAAAATCCATGGGGTTTTCAACAAAAAATCCAGTTCTGTGTTAAAACCAGCATGCTAGTTCAAACTGGCACGGCCTTGGGGCCAGGCTGCAGTTAACCATTGTTTTCCCTGAGTATTACTTCTATGCATTAAATAACACACAACAAAAAGAAACAACTCAGACTTTCAAGAAGAGAGCATATGGGCTTGAAAAACAAAAAGCAAGGCATAATGAGATGATAGAGTTGCAAGGCAAAGATGGTCTGACAAGTTCCAACTCTGCACAGCCCCGCTCATTGTATTTCTAGGCTCTATGTTTCAATGTGCCTTACAGTCAGCAGCCCAAATGATAATTGGGGGCTTTCAAATAAGAAAAGATTAATTTCAAGATTTCCAATTTCAATGTGAATTAAATTCTTACAAACAACTTTTTTGAAAAGTTTGATTTAAGAGTTAAGCATGTTCCCTAGGAGAAGGGGTTGAAGGCCATCCTAGTTTTCCAACAATGGGTCTGTTACCAAGTGGGAACTTGGTCACACCAGCATAAGCAAAAAGATTAGCTGACTTCTTGATTTCTCTAAGCAATTGCTTGAAGATCACTGAATCAGATTTCTGAAGTAAATCACCACTCTCTTTGAGATTGCTCCCTAGTTTGTTTCTGCTTCTAGGGACAATGGAAATCATGGAAAGGGTGAGTTTTGACCACTCTACAAGACCAATAATCTCAATTTCATTGTTTGTGTCTCCAGGGATGGAGAAGGATGCAGTTACTTTAAATGTACTGTTGTGGTTCTGTAATAGGCATCCAGCACAGGCCTTTCTAGATTTACTTTCTAAGCTCCATCATAATTCATTTTGGCAAAGCAAAAAGAAAGAGGGGACCATTCAGCCAATTTATGAATAGACTTGTTTCTTATCCCTTTTAACAGTTGGGTGGCAGTTATAACTTAATAGTATTAACTATTATCATCATAATCACCATCATTATCATGTACTTGTTTCAATATTTTTATCATTATGTCACTCTTTTGGATTGCTCAAAGGCAAAGTGAACTGTAATTTGGTTTCAAATGTCTGGGTAGGGGACTTAAAAATTTATAATTTTCCAAAAGGTTGAGTGGTAAAAATTATAAATGTTAAATGAGCGTCGCTTATCATATTTTATCAGTGCACTCATACCAATTAGTGTATTCTTAAAATTAGAGACATCAGATTTCCACATTCCATAGTAGTTGGCGTATGCCATTTCTGGATTCAACTGTAAGATTTATTTTGCAAAATTTTGGGTCACACTCCGTGATCTGTCAGCAGGATAAAGAGCTGGAGGCAAGATTTTTCTCCTCCAGCTCTTTATACTGATGATGGATCACAGAGTGTGATCCAAAACATTTGCAAAACAAATCTTACATAGTTGAATCCAGAAATGACATATGCTAAGTATTCTTGAAAGTTGATCTTACCCTGTGCAAAGGTTCTCTAGAGCCTTATTAATATATTATTGTAGTTATAACAACAATACCTCATTATAGTGTGTAATGCATGATTTAAGTATAATCCAGCCTTGAGCATATTAGGTAACATGTGATCATAGTCATAAAGGGCATAAATGCATACAAAGGTATGCAAGTTTGATATATACCAGAAGATAGTGCAAATTGTGAATTTATGCGATGCCAGTTTATTTCATTAGGAATCTCATTCATTTGGAAGGATATATTTTCTAAATTCTGACCCAAATAGGGTGCTTTCTGTTCCAATGTGAAGTACAAATCAATTGATTTTTTTTGAGTGGCAATAGCCTATAGCTTTGAGTCAGAATTTAGGCCCTTATCATGGTCAACTTGTCATATTTTCCATGCATGTTGCTCTTCTCGTCTATCTTATCTTTCATGTGGTATGCTGTACAAATATTACAAAAATTAGGCCAGGTTGGTTTTCTTCTAAAAAAGGTGTTACAACCATGTGAATTTTTTGAACGGTTAAAGAAAGTTGATGGCTGAGGTAGAATGCTTTTCTCTAAGAGCTTATATCCTTCTTTACTAGAATTCAGCCAATCCTATGCACTATAAGCCATTTAGGGGCAGTATTGTAACTTGCACAGTCCATTATCTTTCATTTTGCTGTTGGACAGATTCTTCAGTAGATTGTCTTTGTTCATGTATTTACATATTCACCTATTTGGGGGGCAGTGATTGTAGCCTGCACAATCTATCATCGTGAGCAACTAATGCCATTGGCTTTTGCTTGCAGCAACTTTGTCAACTGTAGACCATGTGGCAGCATTTTCTTTCCAGTGTGTGGTTTAGTATGTGGTGCCTATTCATTGATTCCAAGTTATCACGCATTAACACGAAAGACCAAAATTTTCTTTATATGGTTCGATGAGTACCTTAATGCCAAATTAGAGGCGGTTACAGCTGACGCTTAACGTGAAATGCTGCATGTGGGGAAATACCAGCTAAACGTTGCCTGTTTTCTTGTTGGATTTTTGAGAAAGTTAATACGGTGACTTGTTTAGTAGATCGTGTCATGAAAAAAGGTTCCCAAAAGACTAGTTTATGTAAGGAGGCAAAAATTAACATAGTGGTAATGGAGTACCCATTATTAGAGTTGGATTACCCACATTTGCAGTCTTAACTAAAATTTTTTCTATTGACTTTGAAGAGTAGATTAGAGCCAAGTCCAGGTTTCTCCAGTACACAGCCTTGGGTGTGTGGTGAGCCTGTCCGATATGCGAGGCACAGGAATGTGAGACTTTTTTTTTTTTAATATTGAAAAGGAATGTGAGACTTGTGTAAACCGAAGAGCAGATGCTCAGGAGCTCTTGGAATGTTGGCTTATGTGGGTCGGTCAATTTTATCCATTAGGTCAAGTAGTAGGATATTTATTCTATTTGGTGTTTGTTCTTGTACTTCATTGTTTTCCTTGGAGCTGGCCACACCATAATTTAATTATTTTGAACTGGCTTTTGCAGCACGGGCATATTTACTGGGTTACAACTGTGACGATGAAAAGGAACTTGAAGCAGCGTTGGCTATTTGTTGATTGGATCCTTGGTCATCATTTACCACACTTCGACAAAAAATTGAATTGGTAAAATTTCGAAATTCTCAACTTGGGATGTATTGTGTAAACAAATTGGATACTCTTGTGGGGAACAAAGTTATTTTGTAAACGAATTGGATACTCTTGTGGGGAACAAAGTTATGTGGGGCTGTATAACAAATTGAAATTTTAATATTCAACGAGTATCATTTATGCGTATTAAAGTGTTGAAAAGACATCGAAAGAAAAAAGGCACTAATGAGAGGTGAGTGAGGCATCTTTACTATGTCTCGATATTATATTTTTTATATTTTGGTAAGGATGTAAGGTATGCAACCGCAAATACTCAAATTACCTCATTTAGTTTTGTAAAAGGAAATCAACAGTTTTCCTATGGGCTATCCGAGTTTAATTAATTAATGCTATCAATAAACACACAATTGACGTAAATAATTGAATGTTATTTGAGGAGATTAAATGCGAAGGTAGGAGGCACTTATTTGTGGGAACTACAATGAAGAATTAAATTTGATGTTGTGCGAAACTTAGTCATCAAGTCCAAAAATATTATACCCTAGAAGTGATTGTTGTTTAAATTTTTGTGTAACATCCTAGTTTTTACATTAATAAATTAACAAACAAAATACAAGCTAACAAATTGTGTTACAATTACGATATGCATATGTCACAACTCATGTTCACAAGCATGATGTTGTAAATTGAACGACAACGTGATTAAAAGCACATACACAAGGTATACAAACATCAAATATAATCACATTAATGGAAGACCATAAGCAAGATCTCCAAGACCAAAATAGGTGCATGGCTAAGCCAATGCAACATTGAAAGGTCTAACAACAGACAAACTTTAACTCACTCTCTTATCATGCTATTAAGGAAGTTTGTAACAAAGAATTTCAATATGCTTAAGCATCATATTTAAGATCATAATTTTCACAAAAGATGGATATTTTAATTTAGGTGATTTTTGATAGTTCACATGGAAATAAACCATGACAATAATGCAACAAGGAAGCATTCAACCAAGTTTAACTCTAGTAGTACAAGAGACAATTTTAACAATGATCCATCGATGAATTCAATTTACTTTGAACATCATAATCAAGCATAAGCAAGATCTATAAACCACTTTTGGACATGAGTACATATTAAGCCTAATTGACATCAAATCAAGATGTACAAATAATGTGATTTCCATTTCAATTCGAAGGATGGCCTCAAATCAAATGATGATTATTACATGAATACAAAGCAATGTTCACATCCCAAACATGGATGGAACACACTCTAATATGGTGATCATCCAAATGTATGGTTTAAACAAAAGATTACAATTCCAAATATAATAAGATACAATAGTAGAAAGCCACGAAGAATGAAAGACACAAAAGAGCTATAGGATCCTCACATCAACTCCACAATTTACTACCATGATTGCAATGTGCATTCTTAATGGTGATTGAAACCACCCAACTCTGTGAAGCCCTAAGGTCTATGCCTCTAAACTAAGAGATAGATGACATGGATATCAATCATGCCCATGCCATACACTCACAAGTTGGCCACAATCAAGAATACATCACACAAAGTTTCTCAATCACAAGATGGACTATACAAGTCCAAACGAATGAGAAAAACAAGGCTAGCGTAGAATGAGGAGTGGTATTCACTTGACTCTCCAAGATTGAGTTGGAACTAGTTAGACCCTTGATCTCAAGAGTAAGGCCCCTTATGGTAATGCTTGTCTAGTGCAATAGATTTTTTCAAACGCCCTTATGGTAATTGCTTACTTATGTTTAATTCCTTATTAAAATGTGATATGTCCTCTTTCAAATGTAACATTTGATTAGTTTTGTGCTTATTATTGTTATACAATACTCATTTAAAGCATTATGTATTGCATACTAAGTTCTTGTGTTTCTTATTATGATGTCACACGTATTCTTTCAAACACAACATACCACATTTAGATTGTCATGATGTTGCATGTCCTCTTTCAAACATGGCGTTGCACATTTAGATTCATTAACTCTAGGTCCTAACTTCAATATCATTCCTACCACATGTTATAAGTACACTAACTTAACCAATTAGCTCTTATGAGGAAAATGTATAATTTACATATGAACATGCATCTTGAGGAAAATATACTTTGTTTCTATGGCAAAAACCATATTTCCTCGAAATAATAACCTCCTTAAAGTTTCAAATTTCAAATTAATCTAATTTAGTATTTTTTGAAACTCATTCAATGTCCAAGTTCCACACTTGATGAACCTTTAGTTTTTCTTCAAAATTAAAACTCAATAATTCAAAAATTCCAAGATATCCTTTTAATGCAATTTCTAGGGGGATTACATTTTTCAAGTTACATAAATCTTATAAGCAAATCTATGTTTTCACACAAAATTTAGAAACACATTCAATTAAATTTCTAATGCTACCATTTTGATCCAATTCCACCCAACATCACAAATATCACATATTTTTAAGATTTTTTTTTTTTTTTTGGAAAGATTTGGGTAATAATTTATGTTTTGCCAAATTTTAAAGCCTACAAATTAAAATTTACCCAATGCAATAAAAGTGAACTCTAATATTGAATTCAAACAAACCCCATTTGTATAAGAAAACAAGTACTAATTCCTTGTATCAAGATTTCAATCCATTTATTTAATTCCTACCAAATTCACAAATTAAACAAGATAAATACCTCCAAAGAGTGATCACTAAAAAAAAAGTTTCAAATCTGCTACCCACCAAACAAGTGAAGCAAACTTTTTCACACTCTAAGCTTTTAAATCTTCAACCCACCAAGCAAGTGAAGCAATATTTTTCACAATCCAAACTTTTAACTTTAACATATCCTTTCCAATCCTTCAAGTATGTTCTCCTTTTCTACTTTTGCTTCTCCCAATTCACACAAGGGAAAGTTGCATTAAATGAAAAAATAATAAAATGAAAATTAGTTTTAAATATAACCAAAACTTAAAACAAAAGCTACCATTTTATTTTCCCACTCAAAACTATATATTTTCAAAAGAGATTTTACAACTCAATATTCAAATATCTCCTCAAAGATACTTGTAACTTTTCCTAATAAAGACATTTAGCTCTTTTAGGTAATCCAAAAGCATAACATCATTATGAAAAACCATTTCGGAATCGGCTTTGCACCCGTGGAGAGAGGGGACGACTGCGAGACCCTGTGTCACCGGAGGTCCTTAAGCAACACGCCGCCTGGATTACCTCAAGCTTTCAAACACCGAAAACGTTATTAATAGGTAAAAGGAAGAGCAATCTAGTTGCTACCGTCCCTCTGCTAACCTAGATGTTTCAGGGGGTCAAATGAGTTGATTCCCACAGTTCAATTTGCAACTTAGACAACTCATTGCCTGAGGACGACAACGCAAGACATAGACTCCAACACGGCGTGCTAGCATCTTATTGTGACACTGGCGTCAGTACATATAGAGAGTGTGAGGAACATACAAAAACACTAGAGTACAACAACAAGAATACTTTAACTAGATATCTTCAAGTTGACAAAGAAGGATAAGGAAGTGATACCAAACTTCATGCAAGTTGATTCTTTGAATAGCTCCAATCGAAAGGTAAAGGTACATAGAAGAACAAAAAAATGTTGGGGCTATGTTTAGAGGATTGCCTTAGTTAGTCCCCTACTTTGGTGTTTCCACCTCCACAAACAACTAAATAGAAACGATTGTATAGAAGGATGACAAAGAGAGTATAGAAAAGGAAATACCAAGCAATATTTAAACAACAATATGCTGCAATATAAATACGAAGATGCAAAGGTGAGTGAAAATGGCAGATATCACCTTCTCAACCATGTGATCTCAAGGCAGATGGAGGAAGGAGCGAGCTTGCAAGCTCTCCAAAGCCAACATTGTCACAACAACAGAGAGGAGAGGCCAACAAAACAACTTGTAGCTACAATAGAGGTGGTGATGCAACTTGAAGGAGCAAAAAGTGAGTGTGTAGATGACAAGGAAACAAACACAATTATGCCATTGATGTATACTATTTCTTTGATTGATATAGGCCAAATAATAGAGCTCTGGAGATTGATGAATTCCAAGGGTCCATCTCCAACATTTTTAAGAAGCTGGATAAGGATCAAGCGATAAATGAGGAGATAAAAGCACAAATTGTAGAATTAACTGCTTTTATTTAGCAATTAGTAACTCTGATTCAAAGTGTCCTAGGTAAGATGATTGCTCCAATATTCTTATCAGAGGAAGATGTAAACAAGATGGAGCAAATTAAGTCATGGATGCAGACCACTATTGAATGGATTGATAGCATTTCCGTTTCCAGAGATAAAGCAATTGGTATTGTAGTGAGAATGCATAATAACTTTCTAATTTTGAAAGAGGTAGACAAGGAGATTGGAGATTGTACTGCCTATTTGAAATATTACAAATTGATGTATCCTAAGTTGCACATGATTAAATATGTTTGCAAAAATATT
>VDFB02194098.1:0-18517 GCA_007258455.2 Sequoia sempervirens | reverse complement strand
ATGTATTTTCGATGGAGATTGTAATGAATGGAAGGTATGATACACTCTTTTAAGAATAGTGTAACATTGCTATTGCCTATGCCTCCACATCATAACTTCCTTCATTCCAATCTCCATCTAAAAGAACTTAACATTTTTTATTGCACATGAATATATACATATACATATACATATGCATATATTACAATGAAGACTAAAATGTGCTAACAAAAAAAACTGTAAAATCCTTGTGTATATATTTTAATATATTCTAACATTCAAACTATGTTATTCCTTTTCTAATCATTCATGGATATAGAATTATATACACATGGATAGACATATATATTTTGTTATATGTTTATGTGTAATTGCTACTTTACATATATATATGGTTATACACATATAAATTCATATATGCTAATGTGCTTGAGCTTGTATGTATACTCATAGGTTGTGCGAGTACATTCAAGTTAAATTACGATAATGAATAGTTTATTATGGGAAAAAGAATATCACGAAACATATTGATAGAATCTAAGCAATATGTAACAGTTGCCTTATCAATTATACATTTGAGCCACATTATTTAGTAGTACATATGAAACAAAAATAGGGACACTATGAAAAGAAAAATTAGGGAGACACTTGAGAAGCATAGGAAAATGTCAGATGTTCAAAAACCAACATTATATAGAATAAGATCATAGAATTTTGTTCATTGTTTTAGTTATCTCTGTGCATCTTTGTCATTACACCCATTAACATAGGAGCAATTGCAGATTAAAATAGGAGTGATTGCATATATATGTATATGCAAAGTCATAGTGCGAAAGGATAAAAATATTTGAGATAAAATTAGTTTGGTGGTTGTTAAGTGTTACTCTTTGTAATATCTCTTTTATATGTTGGATTTATTTGTTTAAAGTTTTTGGCGGTTTTTTTTTTTGTCAGCCCAGCCAGGAATAGGATTTGTCATGTAATAGCTCCTTTACAATTTCTCTATTTGTCTATGGTTGTTGCATTCTGAAATGAGCCACAATGGTCTTGGTCTATACATATGAATATCTATTTCTACCTTTTCTATTGGTCACATTTCTTTTGTCAAGGCTAGTTTAAATGAAGAAGCAATGATAGTGAAGAAATTGTTGTTACACCTTATTTAGATATTGATAGAATTTCAATTTGAAGTGTATTCAAACATACCTAAAATTCTATTAGTATGTCAACAAGGTGTAACAAAAATTTCTTCACTTGCACAAGGTTCTTCATTTGGGGCGAATGAAAATAATTTTTTCTCTATAAAAAGAGGATTGAAAAATTAAATAAAATTTGAATGTTTAATAATTAATTTCTTAAATAATAATAATCTATTCAAAATTTTAGACACAACATAGTGTTACCTCTATCTTAGTTTTACATGCACTATACCTAAATGCACATCTATATTTGAAGACTACGTCTGTAGGAATGTCCAAGATTCAAGGTGGGTTGTGTTGTTTCTTGTCTATTTTTAACATTTCTCTTTCTTTTTCATATGTGCCCAATACAATGTGTCAAATATATTGTTTTGCTTCTTTTCTAGGGCCTTAATCATATTCAGCTTAGTTGTGATTATGTCTAATTGTCAAACTATTGGGACCCCTAGGTATTTGTTCAAGCAACCAAATGAGAAAATGTTGTGGCTAGACTCACCCTCTCCTTCTAAATGGGCCTCTAAATTTGGTCTACATCTATCCCCAAAAAAACAAAACAACCCTCCAAATATCATCCCTATTAAAGCTTTAAAAATTTATCAAAATGTTTAGACAGTGAAAGGGCGAGTAACACATATTAGAGAGATGCTAGATTATCTTCCACTCAATACTATAGACAAAGAGGGAAATTGTGAAAGGACTATTAGTTAAACATACATAAATATATGTATACATATACACATATATGCATATATATACACATGTACATATATCTATATTACATATATATATATATATATATATATGTATATATATATATTTACATATACATACATATATATATATTTACATATACATATATATATATATATCATTCATACATAGTCAATATTAAAGACAAATAAGGAAATTGCAAAAAGAACTCTTAGGGAAACACTTAAGAACCATACGAAAATGACAGAACTCGAGACACAAAAAGAGGTTTATGCCAAGAAAAGATCACAAGATGCACTATCAAGAGCATGAGTTTCACCATTTCATAGGATATAAAA
This sequence comes from Sequoia sempervirens, assembly GCA_007258455.2. Taxonomy (NCBI): domain Eukaryota; kingdom Viridiplantae; phylum Streptophyta; class Pinopsida; order Cupressales; family Cupressaceae; genus Sequoia; species Sequoia sempervirens. Next base: position 16,290 of record VDFB02194098.1, on the reverse strand, counting down.
TACTCACAAAATCCTATACTATTGGTCACATTTTATTCATGATATTCTTGTTTTCTATTCCCTGTAACAAACTGTTCATTATCGTATTTTTCCTCTTCTATTCTCCACATCTTAAAGTTGTATTTAATGTGGGGCTAAGAACATCTACCATTTTTCTCTCATTCTTGGGGTTTTTCCTAATAGGTCTTTAACTTATTTGTTTTTGTGACAACGTGGACCTTGGTAATTATCCAAGCTGGCGGTGGTGGAGTTGGCATGCTTTGTACGTGGAAATTGAATGGAAAGTGTTTGGTCACACAAGGGTTAAGGCATTATGATCTTGTTGTACAATGCAGGTGGCCAAACTAAATGTGGGTGGCCAAAGTAAATGGAATATTGAATGTCATAGTGTGGGAAAGTATACTATGATTAAGTTGCATTCTTGAAACAACCATTATGGTGTTGGTTTCATAGCATTTTGTAGAGGCTATTTGTTTGAAGTTTCCAATGGGGATTTCATCAACCCAACCATGAATAGGATTTGTCATCTACTATCTCTTTTATAATTTCTCTTTTTCTCTATAATATTTAGTGTCAAGTAATGCAACTCAAATTTTTGATTAAGTCTATATATATATATATATATATATATATATATATATACATACACACACACAGAGATATATATACATGTATATATCTATACATATATATATGCATGTATGCATATATTAGATGGTAAGTGTTTACTCACAAGAGGGTTAAGGCATTCTATTGTTGCTCTACAATGGGGATGGTCAAAGTAAATGTGGGCAGCCAAAGCAAAAGGAATATTGAATGTTGTAGTGTGGGAAAGTATACTTTAATTAAGCTTGCATTGTTGAAACAACCATTATGGTGTTGGTTTCATACCAATTTGTACATGCTATTTATTTAAAGTTTCGAAGGGATTTTCATCAACCCAACCATGAATAGGATTTGTCATGTAATAGCTCTTTACAGATTTCTCTATTTCTCTCTATAATATTATTTGGTGATAGGAATGTAGCTCAAATTTTTCAATTAAGAAGCACAGTATTTATATATATACATGTATATATACATATATACATGTATACATATATACATGTATACATATATATATATACATGTATACATCTATATATATATACATGTATATATATATATATATATATATATATGTATATATATATGTTTATACATCTGTATATATATTTATATATGCATAAATACATGTTTGTATGTTTTACTAATAGTTCTGTTACAATTTCCCTATTTTTCTATAATACTGAATGCCAGATAATGTAACTCCTCTTATACAATTACTCTATTTGTTAGTAGACTAAAAAGAACGTGCCACCATATTAAAATCAAAAGCATGGGAGCTCAATGAATGTGCAAATGTATATATGCAAACACAAGAATAAATTACGTTGTTGTTCAAAATCTACACCATCCTCTTTCTAGGATTTGATCTTAGATCAATCAAAAAGATACCAAGTAACTAACTATACAAAATGTGCATAACACCAAAGATGCATAGAGTATATAAATGTGTCTATATATACATACAAATATATATGTATATGTATATACAAATATATATATATATATATATACGTACATATAGATATACATATATATACATATACATATACATACACTTTCCATCCTTTGTTTATTTTTTGTAGTTATCTCTATGCATCTTTTGCATTATACCCATTTCCATAGGAGCAATTGTATAGTTAAATCTTCTTTCTTTCATCTAAAAATACAAAAATGTGAAACGTAATTACCAAGGTTCACGTCGCCACAAAAAAAATTTGGTGAGGGCCCCGTCGGCTGAGACACAAACATAAATATATAACTACGATAATGAACAATTTATAACGACAAAGATACAAACATAAAACAAGGTACAATAATCATAGACCAAAAGACATGAACAATAAATTAATCACTTATACAAAATACCCATGTAAAATGACTAACAAGTTCTAGAGCACAATAACCACAAACAAAAAATGAAAACCAAAAAAATTACTAACCCTAACCATATTTTTTCACAAAAGAAAGAAGATTTAACTCTAATAAATCCATCCATATAGAGCCATAGCCTCTTTGAAGTCTCCAAAATGGGTATAACTACCAAGATACAAACTACTAACCCTAACCTTATTTTTTGGCGAAAGCAAAAAGATTTAACTACAATAAAACCATCCATACATACCCATAATCTCCTTGAAGTCTCCAAAATGGGTATATAATGGCAAAGATACAAAAAAATAACAACGAACAATAACCAGAGACCAAAACACATGAACAATAAATTAATCATTCATGCAAAATGCACATGTAAAATAACTATAGATTCACAGGGGGCTGGTGAGTTATTTAAAAACCCTTCAAAATGCGCACTGTAAACTTGAGGCGATAATTTTTACAATGGTTTGTACCAAACCAACACCATAATGGCTCTTTCAACAATGCAACTTAATCAATATAATTTCTCGCACATTTCGTATCGCATCAATGTTAAAGCCCTTCAACTCGCTATCAAAAGGAATAATAAGCACAAAACAAAAGACATGAACAATAAATAATCTACTATCAAAATAATCTGTGATGGGTCTTTGATAATTACAGCTTAGTATTATACTTTCTCACACATTTCACTTAGTGCATTAGTGTTTAAACCCTCAACCTACTATCAAGATCAACAATAAAACAAGAATGAAAGACATGAACAATAAATTACTCATTTTAACGCAAAATACCCATCAAAAATGACTTACAGATTTCATAACACACTAGTTTAACAACCCTCCAACCTGCTAAAAAATGGAGCCGAAGGTGACAATTTTAACAATAGTTTGGTATCAAACCAACACCATAATGGCTCTTTCAACAATAGAACTTAACCAAAGTATACTTTCCCACATGAAAACATTGAATATAGCATTTACTTCATTTGTCGCCACCATACACCAATGACAGGATTCATTAATCCTCGCGCGAGCAAACACCAATGATTCATCTTCCGCGTATCAAGGACACCAACTTGACCACCGCCAATCCACATAATTACCAAGGTCCACATCACCACAAAAAAACTCGGTGAGGTCCCCACCGGCCGGGAAACCCCTGGTGTCGGCAAATCCAATTCACGGTTGGGCTAACAAAAATCCTGACAGAAACTTCAAACAAAATAGCCTATCAGCTAAAAATAAATCTTTTTTGTATGTTTTTTGGGTGAAATAAAATATAAAAGAATTATAACTTTAAAAGTTATAAAAAATTATTGTATGCTTTCAAAAATTAATAAAAATTAATTAAAAATGTTTAGCTTTTTAATTTTTAATATATATATGTATTGTACATTTTTAAAATTATTTTGGTGAAATTAAAATCAATTCTTATGTGTATATAAAAAATCAAAATTAAAATTGACTCTTATAAAGAGAGAACAAATATTTTATTTTGTCATGTTCAAAAAATATAATTTCTCATCAAAACATAAAAGACTGTGAATAACAATTATGGCTAATGTTCGCAAACATTCTTCAATGACAATAAGAGATGGTGTGTAATGAAGTGAGAGTGTTAAAAAAATATTTTACTTTCAACCATTTGCATGTCAAACTATTATTATTTAATAATAAACATAATATTTTCAAAACAAGTAGCAAGAAAATGTAAAGGCCTATAAAATTTTTAAGTTTAAATTTTAGGATTAAGAAAATAAATAAATAAAAGTTTATGACTCTAAGAAAGTAATTATTTTCTTTTGTTAATTTAAGCTATTATTTTTATTTGTTAATTATAGTTGAAAATGTCATGGGCACAAGTTGGCTAAATAAATGAAATTTAAATAATTAAACAAATATTATTTTAAACAATGTAGATACAATTAAATGTATGTGTTGACACAAGAGTAAATAGAATTATTCTCACATAAAATAATATAACCCTTTAGTAAATAAAATAGCTTCAAATTGATATATCTACACACTTTCTAAATAGATGTGTTTAAAATATCTATATTACTTTATATTTTAAAATATTAAAAAATTAATATTATATATTTTTAAAAGATATTATAAAAATTTACTTATGTTTTTAGAATATAAATTTAAAAGAATTAAATAATATTTAATAGTTTTTCTTGAAATATATTGTATAGTTCAAATTTTATAAAAAAATTAACTTGACAAATTTAAATTTGAGCTATATCATATTAGATTAAAACAATTATAAGTAAAATGCCACATGTATTTATGTCGACATCAACTCAGCCAATCACTTATGGACCCTTTAATGTCAAGAAAATAAAATCTCCTAGTGGAACAAGAAAAAATAATGAATAGTAATTCCAATTTAACTTCCAAAGCTGTAGAAGGCTTTGTTTTCCTAATTCTTGAGAAAACATGTTATGTGCGACTTTGTTGTATGCCTTAGACAATTGTGAAATGAATATTATGAGATGAGATAAGATAAGTGTAATCATTTGAATTGTTCAAGTAAAAAAAGTAAGGTTGACTTTAACATGGATTTGTCTGCATCTTTTTATGTAAACACTCAAATATTTCTACTCTATACTCACCATAACTTACCAATTTCATCAAAATTTATAGCTTTCATTTGGAAAAGTTACCATGTTACATAGTTACATTTAGTTATGTGATGGTATGCACCTTAAAAGATACATAAAAGATAACATCTACATAGATATCATATTGAAAACGTCACAAGAATGGGAGAAGAATAAAAAGTAATCATGTATAGTTGCTTTAGTAGTCTCTTATTTAGATCAGGATAATTATTTAATTCCTTTATTTAGTCCCATTAAATAATTTTCCAATTGGATTTGATTTAATCATTATAACTCATTTTTTTCTTATAAATCTGCATGGTTTTAATTTAATATGATTGATGTCCATCATGTTCTTGTTATCTATTAAAGGGCTCTAGGAAAATCACAACTAGCAATTCACCACCAATAATTCATTTTCATGGAAAATTCACCACCAACAATTCATCGATTTTGATAATTCATCTCATATACAATAAGGAAATTGTTGGTAGTGAATTTTCAATGATGATGAATTGCTGGTGGTGAATCTTCCTAGAGATTAATTTGTCATGGTGATGAATTGTTGGCAATGAATTCTTCGAGGTGAATTGTTGGTGGTGAATTTTTCTGAAGCCCTATCAAAGATAGGTTGGAAGTATAAAAATTTCATAGGAGAGAATTAGTGATATGATGACTATAAAAATATTTAGTTGAAAAAAAAAGCTATTTATTTCCAAAAGGATTTGCAAATAATCTCAACAAATGAATAAAATTATATTTATGAACAACAACTTTTTATATTTTACATGGCTACATTAAATATAGTTCATAAAATTCTACATCAAACTTATCATAAAATAGACTTAGGGAACTTTTCTTTAATTTAAAAAATTTATTGCAATAATACTCTAAATAAAAATTACTATAAAATAGAATTTGGAGTCATGGAAAAAGTTTTCCTTTTACTTTTCCTAGCTTGTTTGGGCCCTCCTTGCAAGTTAGGCTTAATTTTGCCTTGATTTAGTATTGCAATGTGGTTGACACATTCACATTAGGTATTGGGCCCTTGTGAACCAATGGATTTAAATTGTACCTTGCTAAAGTGTTGTGAAGTGTTGTCCACAAATACCTTCCAATTGATCTTTAAATTAAATACACCTAATAAACCTCTTTTTAATAATAACCTTACCTTGTATGAAGTGTTATAAAGTGTTGTTACTCATTTTCACACTCCTTTAGGATTGTAATTAATAATTGGGCTTTATTATGCTTTAATTGGCCCTATTTCGCATCCACAAGCCTCATTTGTTGTATATTTTTGAGGATAATCCCAACACCAATTAGTATCCAATCATCATTCAAGTGTTTATGGCTTGTGTGGACCATATTTAGTGATCTAGGACTCATTCGCCACCTTGGGTGAATGGGTCACACATAGGTCTTTTGGTCCCAAACTAGATTTCACACATTTCTAAGAACTTTTTATTTTTGGTCCTATAGGCTATGCAGGATGAGACTCATTCTCCATCTTGGGTGAATGAATATAAATTAATAAAACTAAAATAAATTCAAATTGTAGGCGGTATTTTATTCTCTAGATCATTTGTCAGGTTCTAGTGTTGTAATTTTGGGAATTCTTGCATAATTGAGTATAAATACAAGGTTCTTTCACGCATATTTTCACCTAGCAATCTAATAAGCACTCAAGCATTCACAAGAGAATTCAAGAGCATTCAAGGAAATATCAATCATTTTAGAGAATTATTCAAGCATCGATCATCATGTCAAAGATTTCATCCATCATGTTGTTTTAGAGCTAAAAGTGTGATGTAGGAATGTGTGATTCAAGTAAGTGTTTCATTCAAAGTGCAAACATCATTCAAGTGAGAATCAAAGTCTACATCCATTGCAGCCATTACAAGCATATTTGTAGCACCTTATTGCTAGGGTTTGGTGAGTTGCAACATTGTTATTTGTTCATTCATCATTCTACATTTTCCATTCTCATTTGATTTCATTTCAAGATTTGATTACCAAAAATGGGGTTTGACCAAGGAAAACCCCTATCCACTTACCCCATAACATTTTCCCCTCTCCTTTGTGTGTTATTTGCAGTTCTAGGTTAGAGATTTCCTAAGGAGAAAAATTGGAGAACAATTGTCAAGAGTTCAAAGCTGTCAAAGTTGTCATAAAGCCTTGGAGAAACTTGGAGAAGACATGCATGTTGCAATTCAGAGATTCAGATCCGGAAATCACTTGGGAAGGATAGAGAAAAAAGAGAAGAACATGATCAACTTTTGAAGTTATAGAAAAGCCTAACTGGACTGATTCGCCACTTTTGGTGAATGAGTCCTAGTTCCAATCAATTTTTAGGAATTTACAGATTTGGAGACCCTTTTCCCCGAAACCTATTCTTGCACAGTTTCCCAAAAATAGGACTAATTCGTTGGTGAATGAGTCCCAGTCAATAGTAGAAGCAAAAAATTTAGTGATTTAGACCTTCATCCAACTATCTCTAGTTTCCTAGGTGCACACCTTCCTGCTAATAACCTTGACACTAATGCATCCTTTTATCCATCCATGAAACAACCAAATCCCTCCACGATACCACCTCTTGAGATGTTTGGTTACCTACATCCTCAAACAAAATTTGAACCTAAGTTCCCTACAATAGGTGAACCTAGTTCCTCTAAGAAAGAAAATACTCAACCATTCTATGATAACAAAGTAACAAACAATCCCATTAACATAGAAGAAACATATGGAAAAGGATTCAAGATCTTGAGTGTTGAACACTATGGATAACTGAGAGGGGGGGTGAATCAACTATTATAAAAAAAAAAAATCTTGACTTTAATTAATTCGGAGGAAACTTAAATCCATCAAATAATTATCTAGCAGATGTGAACATGAAAACACAAATCAACACCATGCACAATAGACAACAGAATTTACGTGGAAACCCAAGAAGGGAAAAACCATAGAGAAAGCTAATTCTCAATCATAGAACATTGGTTAAGATTACGGCGATTAAGGTGATTTTTACAAGGCTTACTCCAAAGATGCTCTCACGACGAGGGTAAGGCTCACTGTAGGTGGGCTCACTACGATTAATGCAATACGATTACAAGGTAGTCTCATTGAAAATTGGTGATGAGTTGCATTTACCTATGCATGAATTAGGTTCTGTTAAAAGGCTATAATGTCTATCTACAATAGATCTGGTCAAGAGATCTTCTACATGCCTTCCTCACACAACCTCTGCAATGGGTGATCCCACTTAATGAGTGGTTTACAATTTTTAGCCAAACTAGACACTAAAATTATTATTTTTAACTAAATCTTCACATTTGGGCACCTATAGTGGCTAAACTGTGACGAATTTGAAGATGATGCAAGCTAGAGTCTCATCACATTTTGTTTGTAGATTCTAAAATATTTTTTTCAAAACTTTTTGGAATCAAATTGCACTTCTTTTCCATCTCCACGAAAATAGATTTTTTTGAGGAAAATAACATTTTAAAAGTGACACACCATATAGCATAAATTTTTTTCCATGTAGGATAAAATTCAGATTTTTTTAAATTTATATTTGTAACCATGATATCTAGTGCTTCCAATTGGTTTCATATTTTTTTATTGAATATTTTTTCCTTAATCAAGTTTCAAAGGAAAATAAATTACAATTCGAGACCTGTAGCGGTGTCTTAGTAACTTTGTATATGTCAAATTTAATTTAATTTTTGTTGGATCAAGGACTTAAATATCTGGTGCACTCATATTTTTCAAAAAAAAAATTTATAATCTTCTATTTTTCCACATGTGAAGAACAAAGAAATTCATTTTCCATGAAAAACCTATGTTTAATAAAACTTAAAAAACAAATACATAACAAAACCAAAACATATTAAAATTATATTCATTGGATAGCTTGTTCTGAGGAATACCATAATCATTTGAAATAAATTTTAAATGAATTCATTTGATCCCCCAAAATCTAAATCAAAAGTGATTTTTTATCAGCATTTTGATAGGTGTAAAGGAGATACATTTATAGGTATGGTTTAAAACTAGCGAGGTTCTATCCAAGGGGGTTTGATCTAAGGTGATTTGATCAAACCGTCTTCAATTGGAATCTTTAAAATGGAACTTTTTAAGGCTTAAAATCATTATATTTTCTAAAATATGTGATTTATTCACAAAGTCGTTCCCCTCTCAAGAATTGTAAACCACTATTATGTGACACCCTAATTAGATTACTTCTTCCTTTGTACCCTTCTTATCTATTCATACACACAATACTCCATACTTCTATTTTCATCAAACAAAAACAACTTATACTTATACCATCCCATGTCTTCATAATTTCCTCGATCGTCCAAACACAAAGTCTTCACAAAACATGGCTTGAAGAACAATATTGAAATGTTCAATAAGGCATGCTAGCACCAAACCCAAAAAGATAGGTCATACATAATATAGGTTCATTACATAACATAATTATCAAAATTTTGATTACCAAATCTTGGTTATCATCAATTTTAGTATCAACTAGAGAAACACAATTTGGCATACTAAAACTTGCAACATGCTACATGAATGTCTAGATAGCAAAGTTACCCGGAGTAAGCTATAAGCACAGTATCCAACATCCAAAGATTAGTCTTCAATATTCTGCATTAACTAACTTCCACAGAAGTCCCAAAAAGAATTACTTCCATAACTAGATCAAAGATGGCATCCACACTTACAACACTAAAGAATATGATAGGATAAATCATTTTTGTATATCATCCAGATCATAATCCTTCTAGATCCACATTTTAAAAACAATGCTAAATCATCTCAACAAATTCTCAACAATCTCCCCCTTTGGCATTGAAGGAAAAACAACAAAAACTCAAAAACACAAAACTCCAAAACTTCAAGCACTCCCCCTTTGACAAGCAATTCAATAGCTCTTGTGTTTTATATTTTTTTTCATTTTTATGGACCCCCTTTTTCCATCAAAGGAAAAGGGCCAAATAAGAACATTCAGGACATCAAGTAAAAATAACACTTTTCACATGAAAAATATTCTTGTACCTTTCTCTTATAGTTGGAAGAATCCTCTTCCAAGCTAGCACTATTGAAACCATTTTGGCACACATACTATCTAGTAGAGACAACAACATAAATAAAGATGACCAGTCTAGAGACATGAACTATCATTCACAATCCTCTGCATCAAAAAGTATCTCAGAGAGATGGTCCAACCAGACCTCAATAATTTCTTTGACCAACTAGAAATTTCTAACCACATCTTCCCTCTATTTCTAAGTATTCAATAGCTCAGCTTGCAAATTTCCAACTCTTATTCTTTGTTTTCCATCTTTATCTTTGAAGAAGTTAAAACACTTCCCAATATCATTCAATTCAGATTTAATAGCTTCAATTCTACTTCTAAAATTTGCAACAACAGTAGGCCACCAAAGACAATACTTGTAAATGTCAGACATCTCTTCAATGCATGATCTTGTCTCCTGTAGTAATGTTTGGAGAACTTTTTTTGCTGTAGCACCTTCTCTAACTCATAGCTTGGAACTTATGTCCCTTGAGGATCCTTCCGGCCAACAACCTTTATTCAAAACTTCTACCAAATCATCGGTATTAGGTGAAACATCTGAAACAATAATACCCTTTTTGAGCAGATAATCAACCAAAGCATCATGAATTCTAAGCCTACTTATCAGAGAGTAGGCCAACCACATTTCACCAATATTTTTCATATCACCTTGATGCAACACCAAATGAACTTCATCTAGATCGACAGATTCATATCTATGAATTTAAGACTTTTCTCCCTTCTCCTTCTCTTATGAGATAGTAATGACTTCCTCTGCTATAATTTTCCTTCTTTTAGGTTCCAAAGGGGAACCACCAATGAAAACCTCTAACTCCTTCTTACCGATGGAGGAACCCTCCTCAAACTGAATAAACACTATCACACTAGAGGACAGATTCATCTGCAAGGATGAGAAATAGATTTTGCATGCATTTTCTTTATCTTCCATACATTCCAAATACCTATACACTTTCTTTCTGATAGGAACGTTGGACTTCCACTTAACATTCTCCTTTGACAGTAGAAAACTCAAGAAGTAAAATATTGAACATATGAGAAGAGATCCAAACAGGAAAGGATAACTCTCAACAAAAAACATTTTGACATTCTTGATTAGGTTTTCCATTATGAGACACCACAAGTCAAACTACTTATTTTCCTTCACCATCTTATGTGTGAGATACACAACAATAGCCAAAGTAGAACCTTCACAATTTTTTAAATAGATTTTGTAAGTGATTCCACAAGCAACATATCTCACTATGGGATTGGAAATGGTATTTATCAGTAAAGCTCGAGGGTCTTTGCTGATACCAGTTATTTCCTCCACATCTTTGTATTTCACCATTTTCTTCCTAGGAAGGTCACCAATACTACTCAAACCAGTAATAGCTTCAATGGCTTCCTTTGTGATCTGATAGGGTTTGTCTGAAATGATGTTGTCATCCTTGAATCGACTCAACAGGAACAAGATAGATTCTCTGTCAACAAACTAGGGAAATTCTCCCCATAAATCCATACCCCGAGCACTTACACTCTGCAATTCATCAAACTTCAACCCAAGTTCCATTTCCTTCATCTTATGATGACCAAATTCATCCATCTCTACTCCCTTTAGCCTTAGTGTAATATCTCCACTCTATTCTCTGTCAACAGATTCCATCATTGTGCTTATCTTCTTCAATATTTAATCGCTTTGTGAAACTTCTTCTTCTTCTTTGCAAACTGTGAGAAAATATTTTAACAACTCCACCTTTTAACCTTAATTTCTCATAATGATTTTTATGCCAAAGATGTGCATTGATGACACCAGCAATTGTACTTCACTTTTCAATTGATCATCCAGATTAAACTTCAACATACATTACCAACTAGATTGAACTTAGTCATGTAAAAAAATCATCAATATTACTTCGGAAAGGGGGAACCAATAGGATATGCATAGCAACACTCCCCTTGAGCCAAATCAGTTGGCTCAAATTTTGGAAGAGCTTGTACTAGAATCCAATACCACAGTGGAGTTATCCATAGTCATTTCCTTTGATAGTAGATACTTGACCTTCTTCTTGTTTTCAAGCTTTTCCTAAGCAACATATTTGCATGTGTTAGAATAATGTTCGAGTTGACTACACTTGTAGCATCTTTTTCCTAACTTGACTAAATGAACCTTAGATCTACACTAATTAGCCTTGTGACCATAACCATGACATAAATAGCAATTACCATGAAAGAGATTATTCATTCCATTCCTTCTAGCTGGATTAGACAATGGTTAACTTTTGGAATGACTTACTTTGTGACCAAACTTGTGATAGTTAAAGCATTGAGTATTGGTTTCCTTGTTTCCTTCTTGCTTCTACACTCTACAGCCTTATGTCAAAAAAAATTATATAGAAAACAATAACAGTTAAACGATAAGTACCTTTGAGCATTTGGATGTCAGGTCGAAGGTCTTCTAGGTGTTCTAATGTTCTAGACCTTGCTTGTTACACCAGATCTTACTTCAATTTGAACTACTATGTCTTCACCCTTAGTGTTTTAATTTGAATTTTCATCGATGAAGCCATGTCCTCCCTTATCCTTGTGACATTTCTGTAGGGACAAGATTTGATCCAAAATTATACTACTTTCATAGACTCTTGCTTTATATTTCAACATTTTTAACTCTTGATCTAACTTCTTATTTTCTTTTGATTTCTATTTCATGGTATCCTTGAGATTTTCTTCAGTCTTCTTCCATTCTTCCATTTTTTGTTTGATGGTATCTTTGAGATCTCTTCTTTAGTTTTCTTGTATTTATCCAATTTCTTTTTTAAGTCCACAATACTTTCCTTTGACTCCTTTAATTCCTAGCTGACCTCTCTATGTCTTACTTGTAATTTTTGTATTTTCTCCCTTAGCTTTGCGATACAAGCATTTTCTTCCTTAAGGTTTTCTTTCAATTCTTCATTTTCAGATTTTGTGCTTTCCATATCATCCAGTATTGTATTCAGTTCTTCCTCAAGGTGATAATCTCCTACCATTTTTTCAAACTACCAAGATCTCCCTCAAGTTGGTGTAGTCACGATAGGAGGGTCATCAAAGAGAACATTCTGGACCATGCAACAAGAGTTACACAATAGAAGCCACTCATAATATGGAGGAAAATGTAGATTCAAACATTCTTATTATCAAAAATTTTGGTTACAATCAACCGGAAACATCTGAGTTCATAGATTGGGATCATAGGCCTGATACAACATGTTCAAAATACAATATTCCTATATGCTCCTTAATGCGAGCTGAAATCTTACATATCAAATCGTATATTTTTCTATTTACTAACTAATTAATTTCCTAATGATTTGTTACAATGATTTATATCATATTCTAGGATCTAGAATCCTCCACATTGGCCAAAGATCATTACAATCTCTGATGAAGGAAATGTAATGTGTGCATGAAATAGGTCAGCCTTAAATTTGAATTTCTCATCAATGGGTGCATAGGATGAAGTGTGGAAACAAAATTAAGGTCGAGAGCACTCCATGGAACAATTTGAAACACATCGCGAGGATTTGCAAGTTATGAGAAGGATCCACAAGAGACAAAACTAGTTGTTAGGCTCGAACTGCTTCAATGCTTTGTTCTAGAATCAATCACTTAATCCAGAAGTGATAACTTGCCAGAAAAAGATCCAATTATGTTGAAATCTTGGAATAAGGGAAATGAACATCTCCATGATGAAAAAATAGATCCATAGGGTCTAGTGAGAAAATATGAAGAAATGTTGAATCTACCAACTTGAGCTGAACAAGAACAAAACTGAAATGAAAATATTTTTGGTTGATGTAGGATTGTAAAGAACCAAGGATGCTCCTACATCACAAGTAGTTAAGCTCTATCTACAAAGAACCAAGCTTTGATACCAATTGTTGAACACTCTCGATAACTAAGAGAAGGGGGTGAATTAATTATTATAAAACAATTTTCTTGACTTTAATAATTAATCTGGAGAAAAATTAAATCCATCAAATAATTATCTAACAGATGTGAATATGAAAGTACAAATCAACACCATGCACAATACACCAGAATTTACATGGAAACCTAAGAATGGAAAAAGAATGAAGAAAGCTAATTCTCAATTATAGAACGCTGGTTAAGGTGATTTATACAAAGGCTCGCTGCCAAAATGCTCATTGTAGGTAAGGCTCACTGTCGGTTGGCCTCACTGCCTAATTAATACATCTAATTTCAAAATAGTCTAACTGAAAAAATTGAACTGATGAAGTTGCATCTACATATGTATGAATTTATTTCTAGTTAAGAGCACAATATCTATCTACAACAGATCTAGTGAAGGAATCTTCTGTATACCTTCCTTGCACATCCTCTACTAATCAAATTAGTTCTTCCTTCACACTCTTCTTATCTATTCACACACACCATACTCCATACTTCTATTCTCATCAAACAAAAACAACTTATACTTATACCATCCTATATCTTCATAATTTCTTGATTCGTCCAAACATAAAGTCTTCACAAAACATGTTAGCTTGAAGAACAATATTGAAATGTTCAATAAGGCATGCTAGCACTAGACCCAAAAAAGATAGGTCATACATAAGGTAGGTTCATTACATAACATAATTATCAAACTTTGGATTACATGAAATATATTCTGAAGCTGATGGGAATGCCACAACCAAGACCAAATCTTGGTTGTCATCAATTTCAATATCAACCAGAGAAACACAATTTGGCATACCAAAACTTGCAACATGCTACATGAATGTTCGGATAGAAAAGTTACCCGGAGTAAGCTTTAAGCATAGTATCCAACAAATCAAAAGATTAGTATTCATTATTCTGCATTAATTTACTTCCACATAAGTCCCAAAAAGAAGTACTACCATAATCAGATCAAATATGACATGCACACTTACAACATCAAAGAATACGATAGGATAGATCATTTATGTATATCATCTAGAGCACAATCCTTTCAGCTCCACATTTTTCCATCAATGAAAACAATGCTAAATCATCTCAATAGTTTCTCAGAATTGAGTAAACAAGGATGTGATACAAGTGAACATAACATTCATTAAGTCCTAGATAAAATACCAACTAATGAAAACACAAAAGGATTAGGATATCAAGATCCCCCTCACAACATAAGACCTCCTAGAGAATACCTATGGCTTCATAGCAATGGTACAGTAATCCTAGATTCTCCTCCTGATATGAATGTCCTTCTTCCTAAATAAAAACCAATGACTAATAACAATGACAAGGATTATAGGATCACCTTAGGTCCTCCTCCTCCACATGCAATTTGAGAAGTTTGTGAATCTAGCAAGCGCAAGAGGCCCTACAAGCTACAAAAACTAAATTTCCCTTTCCCACCACCTAAAAGTTAAAGGAAATTGCAAATACTTTTAAACAAGGAACTAATAACATTACCACAAGAGAAAAAAAAACTCATACTATATCCTAAAGATGCAAAATTTCCACATTTTTGATACCATAGAACTCTTGGACATAGTACTAATGAGCGTCATGCATTTAAATTAGTATTGAACAACTTTCACTTCAATGGAAATGATTGCCATCAAGTAATTGCATAGAATATTCTATTCTCACTATTACATGACCTTTCCCATCATCTATCTTAGCTCATTTTTGTCCCACACTTAGTGGGGGCAAGAAGTTGATAGCCTTGTCCTAGTAATGCACTTGTCATTGTCCCTTACATTTGTTTTCTTCTTTTTGCTTATACAAGCCTTGCTAAGATTGGGAGAACAATACTAATAGGTTGACTTCATGTCACCTTACTATTCTTTGCATTATTTCATTTTCATTTTCTTTTTTGTGATTGCATGTGCATAATTTGATCCCCCATGGCATTCTATTTTATGTTCTCTCTCTCTTTGTGACATTCTTCTATGTCTACCTTCATTCTTCTCTATGTTGTAAATCTTTTCACTTGTTATCTCTTTTACATTTGTCTTGTGTTTTCATTTTGGGGATGACGCAAGGCATCGAGACATTCATGTCTCTTCCATGTTGACAAAAGCCTTTACGTTTATTTTCTCTTTCGTTTGTCATAAGTGTTTTCCTTTTTAGGAGATGATGCAAGGCATCAAGAGTGTCTCTCCATGTTGACCCAAAGCCTTTCTTTTATTTTCTCTTTTTCATTTTGTCTTGTGTTTTTCCTTTTTGGGGATGATGCAGGCAATGAAACATTCTTTTCTTCCATGTTGACCCAAAATCCTTTCTTTCATTTTTTCTCTTTTCATTTTTCTTATGTTTTTCCTTTTGAGGATGATGCAAAGGGAGTCAAGACATTCATTTTTCTTCCATGTTGACCTAAACAGATTTTCTTTATTTTCGCTCTCTTTATGTCATTCTTCTAGTTCTATGTGTATTTGGTGAATGATGACAGTTCTGAACTCTCTAAAAAACATTGTAGCAAGAACATATTGACCTCAAATCCATAGATCCCTTATGTGTTTGACATTTTCATTTTGGAGGAAACCCCTCTCTTTTCTCCTCTTACATGACATAGCATTACTTGGAAACATATGACTTGGAATAGGGCTTTCCAAGTTGGCTTTCATGTCTT
>VDFB02194097.1:0-14365 GCA_007258455.2 Sequoia sempervirens | reverse complement strand
GAGGCGAAGAAGGTATTGCTGGGCATCTGCACTGGAAGCAAAATTTGCCAGGTTCTTTTCATGCTTTGCCTTCTTTTAATTTAAAATTACAGTAAGGAAATGGAAGGAATGAAATGCTTTATTTCATGATATGAGTACAAACAACTGAGAAATCTTTCCAATTTCGTTTTTGAATCTAGGTAATAGCTTACTTCTCTTTGTTGCAAATATAGAATACACATTCTTTTCTTCAGAATTAGGGTTTTCATTTTGTTGCAAATTCTGCAAGTTATTAAACTGCTCTCAAGTATAATTGCAAATATATATGCATATATGGTCTGCATAAAAACTCTATCATCTGGATAAATTCAAAATGCCTTTGAGATAAATTCGAATGCAGATATACTGAACGAAATGTCTTCTTTATTTTGAGTTTTGAAATTGTAATCCATAGGAATGAGGAAGGGATTTAATCCCTTGTCCTCCCCATGGGAAGGACGCGACACTGTGGGAGGCTCGCGCCTTCCACAGGCCGCGGCCTGTGGAGGAGGCACGAGCCCCTCATAGCCCGCCCCCTCCCCATGGGAGGGGCAAGGGCTTTCCTGAGCCCTATGTTGCTCAACGCCAGTAGAAAACCCTGAAAAATGTCCTGTTCTGTGTGCACGGCCAGTGAACTCTTTGAACAGTTTTTAAAACCATAATTTCTTTCTTCAAATTACACGCAGCTATACATGAATTTCTACACACACACACACACACACACATATATATATACGTATACATATACATTTAGCTGTATATACATATATATATATATATATATTTATATATATACATATATATATAAATATCCATGCATATATGTGCCAAAATACAAGTTGAAACAGGAAAACCATTTCCATAAAGTAGTATGAAGTCTGTTAATTATACACAAATATCTCAAAAATGTTAAACTTGAAATAAGAACATAAATGTTTTTGAGAAACCATGTAAACTGCAAAGCATCTTGATTACTTTAACATATACTTACTTACAGAAGTACAATCCTGAGTAAAGGAATACAACATAAAATTTGAATGCAAGATTATCTTTCAAACCTCTGAATTTCTGAATAAATTGCACTGTTTCAGTATATTATTATTACTCTGAAACCTGTATTGAAATTGGGAATTACACTATCAGTCAGCCTGAGCTTGGAAAGAATAGAAATACATACTAAAAATAGAAAACACTGTTCCTTCTTTCTAATAGTGCACTGAAAAGTATTAAGACATACATGTTCTTCTTTAAAAACAGAGCCTTTATCCAAATCAGAAAAGGGTTACTTACCAAAGAATAAACGAAATCTTACTACTGAATTTACAAAGGATGTTCTGAAATTCACATTTGAAATTCTTTTAGAATTAATTGAATGATTGAAACATGTACGAAAATGCATAATTTTCTGCTTTGGTATTTATTCATACTTCACTATGGTAACTTCCGGAACAGGGTGCCGAAGGTGGGCCAACAGAGACGGTAGTATTACCTTTTCTAAACTACCATTTACTTGTATTATTTATGCTTGGCCAAGCACTTGTACCATTGAAATAGATGGGTTTGTTTTAAAAGCCTAGAAACATATATGTATTTGAGTCTCTGCCACCTCCTGTTGCAAGAAATGTGTTTATTTCTCATGTTAGAAATGCATATAGGCATCAGGCACGCATCGAGAGTTCCCTCCTGTTTTACTGTTTCGGGTTGCTAGGCTCCTTTATGCAGGGCCGGGGATTCCTTCGAGTTAGGAAGGAACCCGAGGAAGTCATGGACTTCGTGGTTGGGCGGAAAAGGCGCCTGAATCACATTCTTGGCCCCAGCTCGCAAGAAGACCGAAGGTGTCACGGCGGTTGGTGGTTCCAAGTTTTATTTGCTATTGATGTACTTGTGTATTATTCAGGATTGGCTTGTGAAGCCCATTGTAAATGTATATGTATTTGACATTCTTTGTTGAAACTTTGAAATAGAAGTATGATTTGAAAGTATCTAATGTAACATTGATTTGAGAAGTTAAAGTTTTATAACTTAGCATAGAAAAGATGTTTCTATTAGAATTGTTGATTCTTCCAAGTGAGGTTGAATATATGTATATGAGAAAGTCATTGAAATACTTATGTTTTGTATAATCTTGATACATTACATTGATATTATTATTATACATGAAATGCAATTTAAATTCTCTTTTATTAAGCTCATTTGGAAGTGTTATGAACAATGTTGACTACTTGGAAACCTTTTATAATGATTTGAATAAATTGAAATACTCTTAATTTCTCTTTAATACTGATTTAAACGGATTGAAAACACTCTTAATTTTCTGAGCGCTACATCTTGGTATCAGAGCCATAGGTTCAACACTCGGACCTTAAGACTTCTACGCTATAGGTTGCAATGTGAACCTGTTGATGACCTAAATTTCTAAGAGCATCGAGTGAATTAGCACCCTATCTTGGGTCGAAGATTTCTTTGATGGGTTGGAACCTCAATGAGTCTTGGATGTTTAAGTTGAGAACCAAGAAGATTAGACATGGTATGACTATATTAGTTGAGAGTACTCATCAATTTAGTGGCATTTTCAAAAGAATCCTTAGTAGGAAAATGTCATGGTCAAAGCAAGGATTGGAGATTGTACCTTTAAAAAGGGTTGAGACATTGTGATGGATATATCTAAGCCAAGATGGCTAAGACATGATGACAACCCGTGAAGTGATGATGTAGAATAGAGAAATATTGAGAAAAGAGGTCTCTTGAGGACATAAAAGGCGAATGACTATGATCTAAAAGGTTAAGTTACAAGGTTACTAGAGGTAAAAATAAAATATGCATATATTAAGACAAGTAGAAAGAACAATCACCTACGACCATTAATGATTAGATGATGCTTTAAGGAAGAAGAGAATCCAAGAAGGATGTCTGCAATGGTAAAGGTATTTGATTATGAGAAAGCTGATTTTTAGGTGATGTTTGTTCTTTCCTAATCGGGATGTGTGTATGATCCTTGTGATCTTTAGTAAATACAAGTTAAGCCTCCTTAGGAGTCTTCGATATGGTCCTAGGAGAAAAATTTTGTTCAGATAAGTTATCATTGTTAGCCTTATTGACAGGGCATGAGTTTTGATCTTGTGAGACCTTATGAGTCCTATATGCTGGATTTATATAAATGATATATTTACGAATATGCACTTTGCATATATTGTGCGAGTAATGCACTCTTGTGTGATTTATATTTGGTGTGAGGAATGCATCGTGTGAGTTAGGCACTTTGCATATATACATGTATAATGTGTGAGTAATGCACTCCTGTTTGATTTATATTTGGTGTGAGTAATGCATCGTGTGAGTAGGCACTTTGCATATATACATGTACAATGTGTGAGTAATGCATCGTGTGAGTTAGGCACTTTGCATATATATACATGTATAATGTGCGAGTAATGCACTTATGATTGTCTATGGTTAGTGCGAGTAAAGCGCTCAAGCTTGTTCTTCATATTATGTTAGAGATGGTATACTTACCTTGTGTGAGTGACGCACTTGAATAATTTTTGTTTTCATATCCCGTGTGTGTGTGTTTTGGCATATTTATTTGTGCGAATGAGAACTTCAGGTAATTAATGTGTGAATGTTGTAGTAATGCGTTATCCATATGAATGGTGTATATCTATAAAGTGGGAATTGGTAATTGCTTTTCATTGTGAATGAAGCATTTGGATACCTTGGGTTGTGGATGTTCGCTAATGTTTGACCATGTGTGTCATTACGTGGCGATTGAAGTTTCCTTGAAAGGAATGCAATTTTTGTTGTTTGGCATCTTCAACGATGTTGGATGATGAAGTAGAATGGATCTCTTGTTTTGTGTGACTGGGTCTTAGATGACTCACTGTACACTATGATTGAATGTGCTCTCTTACTTACCTCGGATTTTGAAACCTAGGTATGGTTGGGTATTGTACTCCCTCTCTGATGACTAGAGTTAGTCACATAGTTCATATGTTATGTAACTTAAAAAAAAATTGATATCTTATTTATTTATTTACTCATTTATTTTATTGTTTTTGTTCAATTTATTGAATGGCGTGTAGGCCAAAGTTGAATTTTTATTTATGGGCATGAGTAAGTATAGCCATCAAATTTTCGATACTTATTTATCTTGCGACCATTATGGTCATGTGTGAATTATTGTTGAAATGGTGCACATTTTATGCCTTATTGTTGAAATCGACTTTTCTTTTCCTTGGATTTGATTTAATTTTTCTAAATGGTGGCTATGCTTGAATGTTTTAAATTGATGGTCAAGTTTCATGTTATGTGCTCTATCATGTCCATGATGGACCTCTGATAGATTGTATGAGGGGGTATAATACAGAGAGTGCTTCAGTTCCTGGTATGTATGTTGATAGAATTACGATAGATTGAATTCCTTAATACGCTGTCTGATACAAGTATTTAATTTTGAAATAATAGGAAAGTTTTGAACACTGGTGTTGCTATGGGCCTATTATTTTTGTATATCTTGTTGGTATTACTATATGAGAGGACACCGTGTCTAGATAGTACAAAGGAAATTTGAGAACATGCTTTATGGATTGATTCCTAAGTATATCCCTTGAGTTTTGAGAAAAACTTGTTTTGGTATGATGATATAATAGGTAGTGGTAGGAGGATGTTAGTTGAGAAAGCAAAGTGGTTGTGTAGTAAGCTTCAATTAAGGTGGATGTAATGGAACACAAATGGAAAGTAGGGAGGTGTTGCAGGTGGTGAAAGGGTAGAGCAAAGAAACACTTTGGCAACATGTATTGTTAGATCATAAGAAGATATTTTAGGATGGATAAGGGCATAGGAATGGAAATTCCTCATAGCTATGTATTAATTGATAAAATGTAAGATGTTGTGGTAACATAAAGTTTGAATGGAAAAATGAAAGACTAAAATGACAATATAATAGTAATGGAAGTTGAAAGGAAGGAGAAACCCTTGAGACAAGAAGAATAGCGTGGAATGAGAAGAAAAAGGTAAGATTGGAAATGTTGATTGAAGTTTGATATATAGAATGTATTATTAAAAAAAAGGGGGATAATAAAAGTGTTGTAGAACTAAAAATGGATAAGGAAGTTACAGAAAGGTATTCTAAACTAGAAGAAACGAATAGTTGGTAATGGAAGTAAAATAAGGATTGATTAAGGAATAAATAATAAGTAAGATGTAAAAGATGAAATAAATGAAGTATAATTCAAAGGAAGATAAAGGGCACTAAATATAAGAAGATAAAGTTCAAAAATCAGAATTGTCAAAGGAATGGATTGCAAGTGACCTAGTCTCAGTATAGTCGGTGTGCACGATGGTTTGGACCTCGTTGGAGCACCTTTGCAGTTGTTTTTCTATTTGTAATTTATATGTGAGGTAAATAAATTGGATAATAATAGATAATCTTTGTTGAGCCTTCTCGAAGGCAGGAAACCTAAGAAGGGATGTTTTAAAGGAAAGAATGTTCATTATGGTACTAGACTTTGGGAAAGTTGATGATTGAGGATATGGGTCTTGTAGAATCCACGAGATTTTTGAAGAACAAAAAGTTGAGATGCCTTAAGGGGCCTTCAATGGTAAGGATGTTTAGATAAGTTTTGTCTTGCAGACAAGGTATGAATGATTGATAGGGTGGATCCTGTATGCCTGATTGTTTTTCTTTTAGTAAAGGTACTTACATGTGTATGATATGAGAATGGTGCTTGTGCAATAATGCACTTCTCATGCTTTGTGCAATGACACTTCTGTATGGGTGTTTGTACTCATAGCATAGAAAATTGTTTCCTTAACTACACTGATACTTATGCTTGAACGAGAAATGTTCTCTATACTTATACTAATGAGAGTGAATAAATTCTTAAGCTCGAAAGATGTGATGTTATTCTTGTAAGCTCTGGTGCAAGAGCTATTTGTTACTTGGATATAATTGAATGGTAGTAATACCATATGTGTGGCGTGCATGACTGGCACACTTAGCAGGATTCAGGGGTGGTGCTAGCGGAGCCCACCAGGATTCTGGGAGGCGCAACGTTAAGTTGTGGAACCATGATATTGTGGAGTGCAGGGTCCAGTAGGACCAATATTTGATGGATAATACCACCTAGGAAAATACAGATGACATTAACAGATCTTTTCCTCATTTGAGGTTATAGCTTACTTTTCTTTTTATGCATATTGTGACTATGATACACTGATACTTCAAACTCTATTGTGTGGATTTGCTTTTAGACATCGAGACGATGTCTCTTCCCAAGAGGGGAAGGATGTCACGTCTCATACATTGATGCTATTTTGACCATGACTTATTTTGATAATGTTTGACCATGACTTTATGGGATTTAATATACGAATTATGATACGTGTTAGAGCAATATAATTTACTACAATGCTTTGATGTATGGGAATGTAGAAAAAAAAAATAATTGTTTTCTTTCAAGAATTATGAGTGCATTTATATAAAATAGGAATGTTGATTAATTATTGTTTAAATTTAAGTTTCTACAATGGTTACTAATATACGTTCGTTTTTGCACGCCTGAGTGCGTTTGAGTTGCAGGTGATCGAAGGCCAAGAGTGTGATTGAGGAAAAGAAGGTTAGCTTCCCGACAGGGTAAAAGAGGAGAAGCTCTCGATTACGCACACACCACTTAAATCATGTAGCTGCATTAGGTCATGTCTGTTTTTCAATGTGATTGCATGAAATTGATTAGCATAGCAAATTTAAAATATGGTTTAATTAACCTTAGAAATTGTGGAAATAATATGGCTTATTCTATTTTAATTAATCCCCATTTATATTTGAGCAACAAAAAGGAAAAATCTGTTTTAAAAGAAATATAATTAAAAATAAAACAAAACAAATAATGGAATAGAATATTGTGTTTGCATAAAATGAAATTATAGGTTTGCATAAAAGGGGATATATTTCTGTTTTGTATATGGTTAATTTTCCAAAAATAATGAGGAATGAACAGCCCGAGAGAACATTGGGCTCTGGAAATTCTATCTTAAAACCAACAATGCAGTTGGCATGTGGCAATCCTTAGAATTTGCATGAGAATTTTATCTGTCATCTGGAAATTTTATGCATGATCCTCGAAAAGAGGAAGAGAGCTTTAAGAGAGAAAAGAGGACTTCGATTCAGGGATATCCGAGAGCTCTGGAACAGAGGCGAAGAAGGTATTGCTGGGCATCTGCACTGGAAGCAAAATTTGCCAGGTTCTTTTTATGCTTTGCCTTCTTTTAATTTAAAATTGCAGTAAGGAAATGGAAGGAGTGAAATGCTTTATTCCATGATATGAGTACAAACAACTGAGAAATCTTTCCAATTTTCGTTTGAATCTGGGTAATAGCTTACTTCTCTTTGTTGCAATATAGAATACACATTCTTTTCTTCAGAATTAGGGTTTTCATTCTGTTGCAAATTCTGCAATTTATTAAACTGCTCTCAAGTATAATTGCAAATATATATATAAACATATATATATATATATATATGCACAGGAATTCGAATTCCCGTGCATATATATATATATATATATGCATATATGGTCTGCATAAAAACTCTGTCATCTGGATAAATTCAAAATGCCTTTGAGATAAATTCGAATGCAGATATACTGAACGAAATGTCTTCTTTATTTTGAGTTTTGAAATTGTAATCCATAGGAATGAGGAAGGGATTTAATCCCTTGTCCTCCCCATGGGAAGGACGCGACACTGTGGGAGGCTCGCGCCTTCCACAGGCCGTGGCCTGTGGAGGAGGCGCGAGCCCCTCACAGCCCGCCCCCTCCCCATGGGAGGGGCAAGGGCTTTCCTGCGCCCTATGTTGCTCAACGCCAGTAAGAAAACCCTGAAAAATGTCCTGTTCTGTGTGCACGGCCAGTGAACTCTTTGAACAGTTTTAAAAACCAGAATTTCTTTCTTCAAATTACACGCAGCTGTACATGAATTTTTACACACACACACACACATATATATATATACATATACATTTAGCTGTATATACATACATATATATATATTTATATATATACATATATATATAGATATCCATGCATATATGTGCCAAGATACAAGTTGAAACAGGAAAACCATTTCCAAAAAGTAGTATGAACTCTGTTAATTATACACAAATATCTCAGAAATGTTAAACCTGAAACAAGAACAGAAATGTCTTTGAGAAACCATGTAAACTGGAAAGCATCTTGATTACTTTAACATATACTTACTTACAGAAGTACAATCCTAAGTAAAGGAATACAACATAAAATTTGAATGCAAGATTATCTTTCAAACCTCTGAATTTCTAAATAAATTGCACTATTTCAGTATATTATTATTACTCTGAAACCTGTATTGAAATTGGGAATTACACTTTCAGTCAGCTTGAGCTTGGAAAGAATAGAAATACATACTGAAAATAGAAAACACTGTTCCATTCAAACAAATTGATTAAATCTTCTTTCTAATAGTGCACTGAAAAGTATTAAGACATATATGTTCTTCTTTAAAAACAGAGCCTTTATCCAAATCAGAAAAGGGTTACTTACCAAAGAATAAACGAAATCTTACTACTGAATTTACAAAGGATGTTCTGAAATTCACATTTGAAATTCTTTTAGAATTAATTGAATGATTGAAACATGTACGAAAATGCATAATTTTCTGCTTTGATATTTATTCATACTTCACTATGGTAACTTCCGGGACAGGGT
This sequence comes from Sequoia sempervirens, assembly GCA_007258455.2. Lineage (NCBI taxonomy): Eukaryota > Viridiplantae > Streptophyta > Pinopsida > Cupressales > Cupressaceae > Sequoia > Sequoia sempervirens. The sequence continues at coordinate 5,609 of VDFB02194097.1, read as the reverse complement.
GCCGAAGGTGGGCCAACAGAGACGGTAGTATTACCTTTTCTAAACTACCATTTACTTGTATTATTTATGCTTGGCCGCTAACTTGTACCATTGAACAGATGGTTGAAAAAAGCCCAGAAACGATATATGTATTTTGAATCTCTACCACCTCCGGCGGTAAGAAATGTTTATTTCTCTGTTAGAAATGATATAAAGCATCAGCATGATCGAGAGTTCCCCTCCCCAAGCGATCGTTTCGTTCCGCCGGCGGCCTTTAATCCTCTGGCGCCCGGACCGCGCAATTTCTTCCTGGCTCCTGAAACGGGTCTCTTGTCTTCCCAGTTTATCGACGCACTGGCATATCCAAAGATCACTGTAATGTTCAGTATCACAAACGAAGAACGTGATACCGACAATATCTGCTTCGAAAACCGAAGAGATCAAGAAAATCCAACTGAATGATTGCGAACTTTAGTTAGAAAAGATGTTTCTATTGGAATTGTTGATTCTTCCAAGTATGGTTGAATATATGAGGAAAGTCATTGAAATACTTATGCTTTGTATAAACTTGATACATTACATTGATATTATTATTATGAAATGCAATTTAAATTCTCTTTTATTAAGCTCATTTGGAAGTGTTATGAACAATGTTGATTACTTGGAAATCTTTTGTAATTTGAATAAATTGAAAATACTCTTAATTTCCCTTTTATACTAATTTGAACGGATTGAAAACACTCTTAATTTTCCGAAGTACACCGCTTCATCGAGAACCGACGTCCCGAGCAAAATTTCACACCCTTCATTAAAAGACCAGTTATCTCACTGATTAAATCCTCATTCAGCTTAACATTCTTGCCAAACAACACAATCTCTCCATTTTTCCAGTTTTTAACGAAATAGTCCAGCATCCCCTCATTAGTACCATGGAGCTTTTCCAAATACGGGACTAAGCCTCCCTTTTCAATTCTTTCCCAGGCTTTGGCGTTCTTTCTGTGCTCCTAAAAGTCGCCTTCTGGCCCACACGCTTTTCTCTCCCATTTCGTGAGCTCATAAAACAATACCCATCATGGTTAACCCGATAAGGCATATTTACAACACCCAAAGCTGCTCTAGACTCTCCTTGAAAAGGAAAATGACGTCGGTCCCATCAAGTCTAATGAAATCGATGTACCTAATCTTTATCTGCTTCATCATGATGAAGACAAACTTCTCTTCCATGCACTGAATCATAATAAATTAGTGCTTTCACATCAGGGTGGAGGAAGTCATTCTTCCTCCACGTGTTTTCCCCACCCTTCTTGACCCCTTCATTGGCGAAGTAATCAGCCACTTTATTGGCTTCTCTATAGGCATGGGACACTTTCACTTTATCAAATTTACATAATAAGAATTTAGTATCTTCGATCCACTTTTTGATGGTCCATGAGGGAGGGGTAAGCCCTAAAATGCAATTTATTATATTCATTGAATCACCCTCCAACCAAAGACATTTCGTGTTCATCTTGAAAGCTAAGTTAACTGCGTGATAAGCCCCAATAGCTTCCGCAACATGATTAGTTTGGGTGCCGATGTCCACAACAAAAGCCGCAATAAAAGCCCCCGAGTTGTCCCTTAAAACACATCCACTACCAACTTTCTCAGGGTTGCCTTTAGCCACACCATCAAAATTGGATTTCACCCAACCCAAAGGTGGCAACAACCAACTTGCATTCTCGCTCCCACAAACAACAGGTTTGAGGACATTTACCCCAACTAATTTTGAATTCCACTTTTCAGCTATGGCAAAATCGAAAGGAGACCAATTAGCTTTCAACCAATTAAAATAATGTTGAAATAAAGATAATCTATTAAAAAATGTAAACTATGATTATTAAAAAAAAAAGACAAATCAAAGAACTTATAATATATATGAAAATAATGGCTGTACAACTAATTTTGTTTTTCAAATGATAAAATATTTAATACAAAAAATCTAGATTCTAAAATCAATTATGTTAAGCCTTATCTAGTACATGTAGAATAGACTATAATCAAAATAAAAGAGTTAAAATACTACCACTTTTTTAACCACCAACATGAGACAAATACCTATCAATCCTCCTATCACATCAACCACATACAAATAAAATATATAAAATCTATTTGAAAAATATCACTTTAACTGGACTAAACTCTCTCTTAAAGCCATCTAAAGCTTACAATAAGGAACAATAGGTACATGGATTGGTGATGAGAATAAAAATAGTTATCTGCTCCCATTTACCAGGTTACCATAAGATCCAAACGCTCAGCTATACCCACATGGAATATGGCCCTACAGTCCACTAACTTTATTTTAAACATCCAACATCACTTACCCGTATAATGTACTTCACTGTATTTCGATAGAAAAAGGTTGGCTTTTCAATTTGAAAAGAAGAAAAAGCACGTTTCCTGGACAAGGACTCAAGATTTCAAGCCCATGAGTGATTACAAGTCTGGTTAGATTGATAACCCAGGTTATTTTTTCTCCGTTTTATTGACTCCTCCCTCTTCCTTTGAAAGCTGTTGGAAAGGCGTGAAGTGACAAGGGGGCAGAGGCAGCCGAAGGGGAATTGTGCTTAAGCTCATTAGCGTCCTTCACACATTATCAATATATAATTGAAAATCCTAATAAACTTTTTAAAATGTCTAAATTTCTTTCCCAATTTAAACTTAATTTATAATAATTGTTTATGTTAAATATTGTTATAATCGATAAAATATTTAATCAATCAAATAATTAATTAAATTATTTTTTGTTATGTTGAGAGACATTTTTATATTAAGAGATCTTTTATATTGACATCAAGAAATATCATTACTGTTGTATGCATAATAAATAAATATCTGTTTCACATAATTAAAAATATTTTTCTCTTGTTCAAAGTCTACAACATCCTTTTTCTTAGTAGTGATTTGAATTCTTATTGTAGGGAGAAGTTGACCAATCAACTCAATCTCTTCTCATGATTTTATTGGAAATATTTAATTCTTCTAGAGATAACTATGACAAATCCTTTGATTCTTTAATAGCAATAACAATAGGTGGAAACCTATCTAACAGACTCCTCAATATATTCACCCTTATTCTTTGATCATCATGAATTTTTCCATAACTCCTAGTTTGACTAAAAGCATCTATTTCATGAGTAAAAATTGTATTGATTGATTTAAAATATCACCTTCATAAGTTTTGAAACTCTCTTCTAAACATTTTCAATCTCACTAACTTGATTTTTTTGGTAGTTGATTAGAATTTCGTTGGTTGTCTCATTATTGATTTGAATTTTCTACTACTATAATCCTTGCAAAGATAGAATCATCATTTGTTTTCATGAAAATTAGTGTCTTGTTTAGCCTTCTTGTCAATTTCCTACAATAGGGTTCTAGATATAAATTTCTACTACATTCTAAATATCTTGTGATCCACAAAAATATTCATCTATATACTTGCATATTCATAATTCTTAGAATTGAAATGTAGAATTATGGTTGTGTAAGATTTCTATTCACATTGACCATTGCAAATCAGCTCCTTTGCTTGGTTGTTGTACTTTTCTACCAACTTGATAAAAGAAGTAGAGATTCAAGAGTGCATGGAAGAAGAAGAAAATAAGTTATAATAACATAGTAAATTAATGATCAACTACACACACCCACTCATGAGAATTTAAATTAAAAACTAGATTTTTTTTAATAATAATGCTATAGTATAAGGACACCCTTTTAATATTTTTCCTTCATCATATGTTATTATGTTTTTGATTAAAAAAGTAGGGGTAAGGGTCCCTAATCCCAAACAAAACATTAAAAGTTAATCAATAAAGCTAGAAAGTCCAACCACAACACAACAAGACAAAACAAGCCACCAGGCCAAATCATCCAACTAGACCAAGAGTAACTAAGACACAAAAAGCATAGACAAGATTGACCATAGAACTAATATAAGGTGACATGTACTTGCCCAATATAGTAATAGTATGAAAGAAACAAAATAGGAAATAACAAACTAGTCCTTTTGGCTATTAATCAGCTCTCATTTTTTGGTGAGTGTTTCTAGCTCCTTAGTCTATGAATATTTTCCATCCTCTGCCACTTCATCAACTTGCTTGCCTTCTTCCTTAGAAGGTTCTCAAATTTGAAATTTATTTTCCCGATCTTTGCTCTACCACTCAGAGTTCCCAAGATAGCTCTCATAATTTATTATGCTACTCTATGTGTGTGTGTGTTCAATTTTCATGATTTTCAGTTCAAATTTCTATTCTTGTCTTGAGATCAAAGTTTCTTACTTGACTATATGAAATCACATGTACTTTTGACTTGTATTTTTAACATCTAACATGAATTGCACTGTAAGCCTCTAAGTTGATTTGATATGCCTTATACTCTGGGTATGAATTGCATTTTAGCAATGGATTATGTTCTTGACTTGAGCTACATACTACAAATATCTAACTTGACTTGCACTTCATGACTCAACATTAACTTAACATGAATTGTAATTTTGTGATGATTTATAAACTAGACATTAGTACATTTGTATAATGAATTCTTGAAGGAAAAGATTATCATTTTCTCATAGTAGATCCTCTTCATGAAATTTTTCAATAGGATTTCATTCCAAATTGTTTATTGGTTTATCAATTTTCCCCAACTTACATGAATGCTCATTTTATAACAAAAATCCATTTAAATGTAGCAATAAATTCTATAAATTTGTGGAGTAAAATTAGAAAATATAATAATTTTTTAAAAATATCTGAATCTCTTTCTCAATATAAATTAAATTTATAATACTTATTTATGGCTAAATATTTTTATAACCAATCAAATAATAAATTAACTAAATAAATAACTAATTTTAGTTATGTTGAGAGACATTCTTGCAAAAAGAGACCTATAATGTCATCAACAATATCATGTTATTATTGTATACATAAAATCCAAAAAATGGCATACAAATATATTTTTTAAAATTATAACACTATAAAATAAAAATTAAAAGCTAAAATGTAAGTATGTAATATTTATTTATCTTTTAAAAGACAAAAAAAATGAATAAAATGATTGGTGGCTTTTTCAAAAATTAAAATTTAATAAGAAAATTGTCAACAATGACATTAATTAAAATAATACTTAAGAAAACAAAATAAAATAGATCCTCAAATAAAAATAAAAATATGGGAGGTTTGAGAAAGCGCACTGAGCTGCACAAATTTGACTCACTCTAAAACAATGAGGAGCTGTGGATTTTGTTTGAAGAGGTTGGTTTCACGCATTACTTTGAGGCAATGGACGGATATAATTAGAGATAAAGCTACAAATTTGCTAATGCGTGGAGGGATATAATCAGAGATTAAGTTACAATTCTTAAAATATGGAAGTTCCCAGAAAGCACACTAAGCTGCACAAATTTGACTTGCTCTGAAACAATGAGGAGTTGTGGAGTCTATTTGAAGAGGTTGGTTTCACACATTACTTTGAGGCAATGGAGGGATATAATCAGAGATTAAGCTACAAATTTTCTAATGCATGGAGAGACAATGAGGTTACTCTGGGAGGGCTTCAGATTAAAGTGGACCCTAAGCTAATTGCAGAAGCTA
>VDFB02194096.1:0-16161 GCA_007258455.2 Sequoia sempervirens | reverse complement strand
AAAGTCTTGGTTTATTTAATTAAATGGATGATGCAAGATAAAGGTTGATTAATTTAAGGAATAAGAATGTAGGGAATGATTTATAAAAGATGAAATGTTAGTATTTAATTGATTTATTTAAATGAGGTAATGATGAAGTGGATTTATTTAATTTGAAGGATAAAATGTTAGATTTGATTAAAGTTGACTTATTTAATCAAATGAAGTAATGGTAGGCCTAAATCAAATAAAGTTAATTTATTTAATTTAAATGGATGATGAACCTGATTTACCTGATGAGTGGATGGATATGAATTTGGTTTATTTGATGAATGGACCTAATTGAATCATAATGCTAATTTTGCATGTCTACACTCTCTTACACTTATGAAGAGATGAAAATTGTTTATTCTTCTATTATACACTCCTATGGGCATGTCTAACATATGATAAATTAGACGAAAATATCATAATACATGTTTATAACTATAACACTATTTTGACACAACATATGTCTAGAATGTTATCTATTTAATATTTTCTTATTCAAACATATTAAAATATGCACATATTATCAAACAATAATAAATTCAACAAACTTAATATACATATGAAATAATATCTAAAATACAAGAATTATGAAAATTATGCAAAAAACCATATTCATTCAAATTTTCTTATTAATTAGATAGGCTATTATAGGTGAGAATTCAACCGGAAAAGTCTCACTGTCTGATGTCGGCTGAGACTATTTCGGTTGGATTCTCACCTGAGACAGGCCATCGACATTTTTTCCCTGAGAAGCTTGGTGAGATTTGACAGCAGAGTTAATATTTTTGCACCATTAAATATTTCCTGTTTGAGATATGCGAATATCGCTTCTTCACTGTGCTCGCCCTCAGCAAATTCCCATATTTACTATTTCCGCGTCAGCAGGCATGGCCATTCCTCCTGTTTTGACGTCACCAGGTATGGCTGGGAGCCGTTCGCGCCGTTCTACACCACTCCCCTGGTCTGCGTGTGTTGCCTCGCATTTACAAAGTCACCAAATATTTGTGAGATAATAAATGCAGCTTGCTTTAAGATGGCTTCGACCTTTACTGTTTTTGTGCAGTGAACAAGTAGTTGCGAAGGTGAACGCGGGATCAACTTCTCTGCAGTTAGTGGCTATGTATTCTGAGGTATGGCAACTCATCACAACCTGTAGTGCTTGGAATTAGGATGTAGTAGAGGCTTAAATAATCTCTGAATCTATTGTCTTCGAGCATGGTAGGACATTTTTTAAAGAAAACTGTAAATAACCTTCCTCATTCGATGCCTGATTCTCCTCCATTTGCGTCGGCCTTGGGCTTTTGTTTCAGCACTTCATCATCGTTGTTAAATAAGTATGCAGCAGCAGAATATACTTTGGAGCTAACCCCAGTTGCATTTTCAGGCCCTTTATCCTTAGCAACCACAGTGTCAGCAAGGAGCGCTGAATAATTCTGTGTTTTGGGGTTACCAGGCTACAATTGCAAATAATCTGCCTGAGACCATTCGCAACCTGTCTCAACAGTAACACTCGACCACAGAAGCCTGTGGAGGCTAAATAGCTTTCCTGTTTCTGTAATGAATAGTTCTAGAGTAAAAAATTGGTCCCCTAAATCACACAACAGTGAATAAAAACCAATGCCCCTCCCCATGCACAAGTCAAATATATATTCATAAAATCAGAAGACATTAAATAAAAGTAGAACAAGAATTACATCTGTATTATTTTTAACAAATAAAGGAATGAAATAATATATATAAAATTCTACTCATCCAGTGTTTGCCTCCACACGTTGTAATAGGCATAACTTCCCCTATCTAAGTAGTCAGATGGAAGGAACAAAATAAATTGTGATGTAATAGGCGTCTGGATCTTTATCGACCTTGGTAGGCATCAGTGCAGCTTGGAACACTGTCAACAAGAATTTGAAAGCATTGCTCACCCCTGATAGGTATATCAGAAAAACAAAGCACGCCATAAAAAAAAAACAACATTAAAAAAATAAAAGAGAAGAAAAGTAATTATTTAAGTTGAATCTTGCAGGTAGCGATATGTTAATATAATAGTCACCCCTCCACCCCCAAAGAGTAAATGTGAAGCTGGTGCCATTGGTTTTGGTGAAGTCCACAGCTATTAGTAGAGAGGGGGACTTATGGTGCTCTTGAGTAAGATCCAGTGTGCTGAATACGTCATATATTTCATAGGAGTTCTAAAAACATATGTACTGTGCAACTTATGTCTTCTCATGCAATAACTTTTGGTTGCCATCGCATTATTTCACTCACAGCCACATTTTTGTTCAAACTGAAATGATGAGTTGGTGAAAGTAAATGGGTCGGTGCAAGTTGGTCCTTGCATGTCGGTAGCCATCTGTTCTAGCTTATCTCCAAAGGGATAGCATGTATTCGATTGCCTAATAAACATTCACCTAACCAAACCACTGTAATTAACCCTTTTCCCATCGAACGGATCTCATGTCAGGCTCACTAGATTTTACAAAAAAATTAGGGTGATATGGTCAATTTCATGGTCAGCCAGCGTTCTTGTCATCATTAATTTTGTTCACGAGGACGTCATGCAGTCCTGCAATGTCAATGCTTGCATTAGCCCTGATATTTATTCATTATTGTGAAGCATAAATGACCTTTCTTCATTCTTGTTCCTTGGAGTAATGAAAGCATGGTGAGAGCGGATGAAAGAAAAATAATAACTTGAGTACGTATCATCCTGTGCATTGTAGTTTTGATCTTTTTGTTATTATAAAACACCAACCTGTAGTAAGATGCTTTTGGAAATCTACACCTTATTACCTATCAGTTAACCTATGTATTTCCACCATATCGATTTGAATGAAATAATACTAATATCCTCTTTGAAATTGATGTAAAGAAACATCCATATCACTCCTATCAATGCGGCAGTAGTAGCCTTACCATAGCATAATAAACCGAGTATATCATAGCTGCACCTATAATTGTGTTACATTATTGCGTAAGTGTTTACATTAGCAGTTTGAAATATAAATCCTCAATGATAATAATAACTGCTACACTTGTACCATGAAACTTAGTTAAAACAATAGTACATGTGGATATGTTATTATTATGGTCGCCAATGCTATGAATATAAATTTTGCTGATGCTTCACAACATGGAATAAGTAGCCATTACGTTGAGAGCATTATTATTTTTAAACGTCAAAATCCTTTAAAAAAAATATGGAGTGAATAGGAGGCTCAGTAATTTTATATTGTAATATTAAATTGAACTGATATAATATTTGCAGAATAAAACAAAAGTGATAATAAAATTACTATTGTAATAGGAGTAAATATTATTCTTAGTATGAAGAGGTTATTTTTTAGAGTAAATGTTAATATTATTATTCATGGGTTAGTTATTTGATGTTAGTAAGGTAAAATTGAGATTAAAAATTGAAATTTATAAAAAGGGTTAATTTGCGAGTAAATGTTAATATTATCCTTAATGGGTTAGTTATTTGATATTATTATTTTTATTTAGATAGAAGTAATTTTAGTAAGGTAAATTGACATTAAACTCGGGTTAAACATTATCATCAGTATAAGCTTAATGATTTAGTTATAATGTTTAGATGAGATAATTAATAATATTACCAATGATTAAATTGGCGATTTTAAAGAGTATATGGTGGCCATTTTCAAAGAGTTATATGTTGGGATAATATTATTTATGTTTAGATTGAGGTAAATAAAAATAATAATATTAATGTATGGTGGAAATGTGAATACTCAAGGGGTTTTACCCCATGTATAAAAATAAAATAAAATAAAATGTGAAATATTGGTATTAAGGAATATTTGACTTTTGAGTAAAATAATCGTATTATTGTAGAAAGAATTAATAATAATTATAGTGGTAAAATTTGTAAATTATAAATACAAAAAAGGGTAGTATAGTAATGGGATACAATTAATGGTACACATTATATTTAGTAATATTATTTTATAAATAAAAAACGTTATTGTTAATTGGTGGTATACTAATAAAATTACTATCATAAATAATGTTATTGTTAATTGGTGGAATAATAATAAAATTACTATTATAATTCCAAATAACGTTATTCTTAATTCTTATAAATAACGTTATTGTTAATTCCAAATACTTCATCCACTTATATTGTCATTTAGATTTTCTCAACTAAAAGTGAATTGGGAAAAAGGGTCTATAGAGACATATAGCCAACACATCTTTCCAGATTTCCATTTTATTCACAAATTACTATTTATTTAATATAGTGTATATATATTAATGCTTAATAGGCATACATCTTGAAATATGAACATAATAATCTCTATGCAACTTTACGTATTTGAAAATTTAAATTTTGATCGCATTTTACACATTATATGACCTATATTATAAAAAATCATTTTATACTTATCGGACTATTTTATACACATCATTATATCCTTTATATTTTCAAATTAATTTTGACAGATACTTCTTTTTCTGAAAATACTCATGGTATAAATACATTTACTCGTTACAAATTTGATAAAATAAAAGCAACTATTTCAAATAAGTATAAATATATTTGCTCATTGTAGATTTGCAAAAATAAGACCAACTCTTTCAAATATACAATTTCATCCAACAAATATGGTTTTATTCAAAAAATAGATAATTTCTTAGAAACTACATTAGAAATGACATCTTTTGGGACTATGATGAGATTCTTCACGAAAGTTCCTTAAATTTAAAGTCTTGAAGGTGCTATGTTTCAAAATAGAAATGCCTTGTTAACATAAGTTTATCTAATCATTTAGGTGTATAATCAAATACAAAAATTTAAAGTACAATGTAAGATGGTTTAAATTCTTTTCCATCTCTTCTAGAACCATCAAACATGTAAGATCATTTAAATCATTTTTGCATCACTTTTTCCCATATTAGTGCATTGCTTAGTTTAATGGTTATAATTTGATGGCTTAAGGTAAATAGTATTATGGGAAATAGTGTAGTTGGTTATAAATATTTGTTTGATGGTCACTTGGTAGGTGCCTTACAAATTTTAAGCAAAGGGGCCTCCTTTAATCTTCTCTATTGTGAAGATTGAATTCCTTGCCCTGGGTAGAGTACTTTCCCTTATTGTTTTTTCCCCAACGAAGTACCTTCATAGGAGTACTTGTCGTATATCAAGAGGTTGGTTCATGGGTTTTTGTCAAATGTTTACTTGATGGATTAGTATATTCCTAAGTAGTATAGTGTGATTCATGGTGTTTAGATATGTGTGGAAAAATTAGGTAAATGAATGATGTTGATAAACTTTTCACATGTTCAATTATTGGGTAGACAATTCTTCTCCCATTAATTACATCACTTTATATCCTCTATATTGCTTTCCATTGCAATGCATAATTTTATAGACCTTAAACTAACACACTTTTCATGTTACAAAGATTAGGCTTACATGTGCTTGAATAAATGTGGTTTTAAAAAAAAAAATAGTGTGTGGGATTTTATAATAGTTATATATATGGATTTTGAATTTAATTTTAATCTATATTTATATTTGTTGAACTTGATTATGCATATAAGGGAATTTGTATGTTTATTTATTGGTGTATGCTATTTTTGAAAAAAATGTAGTTTAACTTTAAATCTATTCCTTAGATAGAATAATTTTTTATTTTTTTTTAAATGCTAATTTTTATTTGTTGATCTAATTACAAATATATGACTAATTGAACTAATAAAATATCTCCCTTCATCAATTCCAAGCATGCTCATAAAGAGAATCATTATTTCATTTTCTAAGCATTTCTCGGTGAAGATTTTGTTTCTATTATGGTTGTCATGTTCCCACCCCATTTCCAAATGTCCTTTTACAAATCACACACATGCAACTTTTATTGTTATCAAATAATCAAAGGTGTTCCTCTTACGAAACTCCCCAGGTGATGGCAAACTTGCACCCACCAGCAGACATTATCACGATATCTAGCAGCTCGTCTGAGGGAGACATTACAGGATCAAAAGCTAATGCTGGTCCTCCCTCACCTTCAGACTCTTCTTCTGTTATTTGGGCTGGCGTGTACCAAAGCAACGTTGCAGTCCTCGCAGAGAACATTGTGAGAGGTTGTGAAGACACTATTGAAGATGCTAAAAAGACATGCGAAGAAGCCTTCCAAGTGGAAAACCATGACATCGAGATGGTGCAACAGGCAGTCCAAAAATTCCATACAACTTATTTTGTTCTTGATGCGTATTGCGACTTCCTTCGAGCAATGAAATATGATGCATTGTATGGAATGGGAAATGGTACTAGGATTAAGGAAGATTTTCTAAAACTCCTAGCAGACATAAAGTAGATTGTAAATAGCTTGCTTAAGATAGCTACTTGTTTTTTTGTGGTGTTGGGGAGAATGGTTTTGCTTTTGACACAACACGACGACATCAACTTAGGATTTTTTGTGAAGATGGGGAGCATGGCTTCCCTCTTGATATAGAATGTATACAACGCCTACTAATCATCCGACCCCTTCTTTTTCCTAGCACAACAAGTAGTTAAACCTTATATCTGGTGTTGGAAAATCTACTGTGCAGTGGGAAGAATGTACAACTCCTTCCCCCCCACTCTACTACTTTTTCCTTTGGTCCTTTCCATTGTACATATGCATCAACCAATATGGCAATTGACTCGATGTTTCTACGTGTTACTTTTTTGTCTTCTTGACTTCATGTATCTTGAATCTATTCTAATTGAACTATACACATGTATCTTTGAGCTATTGCAATCAAAACTATACATATTCCATGTATGCAACTGACTAAAAATTAGTATAGCTGATGATAAATTGCATAGAGAGTATCTATTTTTCCTTTCCTTGCTCCACATAATGAGGTAGATGTTCATAAAAAATGTGCATAACTGAATTTTTCCTAGCTGTGTTGCTACTTGCACCCGTTTCAATTTAGTTGCTTGGATCTTCTTTGGACTACTCGACTTTATCTACCAATAAGTTGCTATAGTTTGATGGAAGGGTTGTTCTATTGACTTCTTCGCACAAGCGCCTTACATCCAATACATTTGTGCAGGATTCTCTCCTTGCCTTGCACCATGGCAAGCTTATTGACTCCAGATGCAATTAGATTGATGCATGGAGGAAATGTCGCTTTGGAACCTCATGTCCAAGTCATAGCTATCTCAAGTTTTGGCTTCGAATATACACACATCAATCGATATAGGTTGGAAATCTCTGATGGTGTGCACAAGCACAAAGCATCATTACCAACTAAGTATAACTCCTTCATAGAATCCAATGTGCTTGCACCTAGCTCCATCGTGCAATTGAAAAGATACAGCTGTCCTCAAACAGGTAGCACACGGTATGTTTATGAACTAATTTCTATATCGCACAAGAATAAGTGAGACCTACTCTCCTCTTAGATTTTGTTACTTATACTTTATCTTGCTTTAAATATTTAGGTGGATTGTTATTGTCGACCTTGAAATTGTGCACACAACACATGCTATTGTTGGGGAGCCAGTTTTCCTATGCACAAAAGATCTTGAACAACTTGGGCGCTCAACAGGAGAATCCTCTGGCTTGGCCACATCTTCAAAAAACCCTTGCCTTCCTGAAAGACTACCTCCTCGACGTCTCCTATTTGGTGTCAACCCAATCCTACCGAAGGAGGCACCATTGACAATAATGCCTATCAAAAACTTGAATCCATTTCAGCCAAGGTGGACTGTTAAAGGTCGTGTAACTGTGAAGTCTGAAATACGTAGCTACACCACACAGAAAGGAAGTGGCCATATCTTCACCTTTGATATCATAGATTGTGAAGGAACTGAGACACGTGTGACATGCTTCAATGAAGCAGCTCACACCCATTGTGATAAAATTATCGCAGGAGCTACATACACATTGTCTGGAGGCACGGTTCGACCTGCTAATAGAGTCTATAACAAGCTTAATAGCGGGTTGGAAATTTCTCTTATGCCTGACTCAAGGGTTTCCCTCTGTGAAGATGATGATTCCATCCCTAAAGAGCACTACTCTTTCACACCCCTCAATGCATTGGTGAGCAAAAGCAATGGTTCAAATGTTGATGCAATTGGAATTGTCACTTGTGTACATCCATGCACCACAATCAGGAGAAGAGATGGGACAGAGGTCGCAAGACGGACTTTAACAATTCTTGACATGTCCAACACAAATATAAATGTTACTTTATGGGGCTCGTCAGCCGAAAAGGAGGGTGCACAGCTGCAAGAGAAATACCTCATGCGTGAATCCCAGTTCTCGCAATTAGAAATGGGCATGTGTCTGAATTCAATGGAAAGGTGATCAACACCTCATCCACTACAAAACTATCGATAGACCCTCAAATAGAAGAGTCAGAACAGATTAAAACATGGTTCAAAGAAAATGACACTACAATTCAGGCTTTGTCTACTAGCTCCTTTCACATGCCCCCACCTGCTAGAAGACTGACGATCAATGCCATTCGTGAAGAGGCTCGAAATACAGCACAACCTCTACAATGCATGTTGGTGGCAACAACACGATTCATAAAAACTGACTCATTTTGCTATCCAGCATGCCCTTCCCGCTCAAGTAACAAGCCTTGTAAGAAAAGACTATCGCAGACAAATGATGGAAAGTGGTTTTGTGCAAAATGTAATGCAATAATTGACACCTGTGACTATAGGTATATACTTCAAGTCAAGTTGTAGGACCACACAAATATAATATGGGCAATTGCATTCGACGAAGGGGTGACACAACTCATGGGCATGCCTGCAGACAAACTATACAGTCTACAATTTGATCAAGCTGCTGATAGAAATGTGGAGGAGGTGATTAGGAGTGTCTTGAACAAACATTATGTATTCACACTGCGTTGTAACCTTGAAATGTACAATGCAGAGGAACGCTTAAAAGCAACCATTGCCAAGGTCGAACAACTAGATTACATTGAAGAGAATAGCTTTTTGCTAAAAAATATCCAGGAAATGTGCAATGTAAAGGCTTCTCCCCCCATTGAACCCGATGTTGTACCAGAGCTGGTTGTGCAACTCATAGGATCGCCATAGCCATACTACATAGCCTAATATAGTTGCCATGCTCTCTTTACAAGTGTAGTATGACTATGGATGGTATGCATCGCAAAAAAAACTCATGTTGTAAAGAACTATGTCAATATCTTTTTTATCTAAAAAACTATCATGTTAATGCCTTTAAATGGATAGAAATATGTAAAATATTGTTTTCCTTTATTTAAAAAAAATGCACATGTTTGTTTACAAGCTTACATATGCACCTTTGTCTTCTACCTCCAAATTGTGTTCCTTCTCATATTGCAACATGCATTCGTGAACCAATGAGGAGTATCTTTACATTTTCATCTACATTTTGGCTATGTAAGCATTTTGGTTTCATCTTGTTTTGCTATGCTCGTATTCCTGATCTACCCTGCCGTGTCCAGACCCGCATATGGCAGACTCCTCAACAGGGAACAATGCAAGTGACCCATATAAAAAGGAGGTAAGAAGACAACAAAACTAAGAAAGAAATCGGGCCTACTATGCTCGCCATAGAGAAGAGATAGCTACTGAAGGTGACAAAAAAGATTGCATGAGAGTCAAAATAGCCCCCAACAAATAGAAGCCCTGAAGACTACAAGACTGTGAGAAAAGTCGAGCTTACTATAAGCGTCATAGAGAGGAAATAAATGCAGAAAAGCACAATAGATCTTTACAGAAACAAACATGCCTATATCAACATGGAACAACATGCAACAACAATGATAACTTCATGATGGCAATGAAAAAATTTGTCAAAGAATAGATGCACTGTCCAACCGAAAAACATGCATTGTATGCAAGGAATGTTACCCAGGCATGCTCATCCATTCATCAGGTGCTAATGCAACTTGTAAAAGATGTTTCGCTGAGAGAGGCATCCATCGGTTCTCTGCACTCAACAACATGGACCCAGGAGAGCAACCATTTGTTTTGAAAAGACTCACCCAAGTGGAGGAAATGCTCATTGCCAGAGTCAGCCCAGTACTACAAGTAACCCACACTCTTGGAGGCCAGTATAGATATAGTGGCCACACGATCAGCTTCCCACAAGATATCACCGACATTTCAAAAGTTCTTCCATGAAGAATACAAGAGTTGGACGTTCTCATAGTTCGAAGATTACATATAGAAGGTCATTATTATGATTGTTATGTCAGTAGAAGTCATATCAGAGATGCGTTGCAATACAAAGTCAAATATGACCCATACTATCATGATGTTGCAATAAGTTTTGAGCACTTAGAGCAATTTCCTGAAGCAAGAACAAACATATCGAATATGCTACACACCGTTGAAACCAGTGAAGACATGGTGGTTCCAAATAATGAAATTGACTCTGATGGGGATGATATTGAACGTAGCACAGTAAACACATCGTCATTTATGGCTAGACTTCCAAACAGATGCCGTGAGTTAGAAATTATTAAGAAAACATTAGACCTTGACGACAACACAAACAACATTATAGACTGGCCTGAAATAAACTCATCGCCAATAAATGAATACAATACTGAGGGGTTGCTTGATATGGCATTTCCAACACTCTTTCCAACTGGAGTTGCACTACAAATGCAACCACGAATTAGGGAAGTACACATGCATGAGTATGCACTCCACTTAATGAGATTTCATGACCATAGATTTGGAAGGCATCCAAGGTTCTGATATTTCATGCTTAATCTTATGATGCGACATCGTAGCCAGGGGCTTGCTGCAGTTTTCATTAAAAAAAATGCAGAAGAAAACATGCCAACCACTATTGAGGACCTCCGAGCACACTTGAAAAACTTACCTGACACACAATTAGCTCAAGAGCTCATGCACTTTGGCTCTTCAATGCGGGGTACAAGACCATATTGGAACAAGTGTCGTGCTGAACTAACAAATATGATCAACCAAATAGGGTCTCCCACTCTATTCTTCACATTAAGTGCAGCTGACACAAAGTGGCCAGACCTACAATGTTTGATCTCAGATGGTGTACCGGTAGGAATGCAAACAAATAAACAACGTTTAGAAAATGTAGTCAACAACCCCCACACCACATCATTATACTTGCATCAACGATTCACAGTGTTTCGTGAAGAGGTTATTGAGAAACTCCTCAACGCAAAAGATTACTGGTACAGGTATGAGTGGCAGCATCGTGGCACTGCACATGTACATGGATTCCTTTGGCTCCATGATGCACCAAACATGGATAAACTTGATTGGGATGATAGTGTAGCAGTTGAACAGGCTAGGAAATTCTTTGACAAGTATGTCAGTGCTTGGAACCCCCGTGCTGCATCAGCAAGAGACAACTTGATTTTCTGATCTTTCCAAGATGATCCTTGCTTACTAGACACAACATAAATATTTGCTACAGACCCCTCTCATGACTATGAAGAGATCATCAATCGTGTCCAGAGGCACACAAAATGTAGAGAGGGGACATGCTTGCGAAAGAAAGGGAAAAAACTAGAGTGTCGATACAAAGCTCCATGGAAAGAGAAAATTATATCTACCCTATCATGTGACAACTGTGGGACAAAACAATATGAACCTGCATGGAATGATGATAGGCTAAACATACACAATCTAGAAATGATTTCAATATGGAGAGCCAACATAGATTGTCAGCCTGTCATCTCACGGGCAGTTGTTTTGAAATACATTGCCAAATATGCATCAAAAGCAGAGAGAGCATCTGAGACTTGTACTGATATGCTAGCAAGAATATCTGGAACCCAAAAAATAGATGTCCCAGCCCTTGCAACATACCAAAAATTCATGGCATAAATCGTGGCAGAGTGTGATATTGGAGCACAAGAAACATGCCATATGCTTCAGAAATTGCCGCTTATTGTTTGTAATCGGCCTTTTACATCTTTGAATGTTGGCCGCAAAATGTTCCATCGAATAACAAGAGGACCACATGAAAGCCATCTACAACCTAGCTACCTTCATTCATACATTAATCGACCTCCAGATTTGGAGACAACAACGCTACTTGAATTTGCACAATCTTTCACGTACTCTGCAAGTCGCAAGGGATGCAAGTGGAAAGAAAGAAAGGTCAAAGCGATTGTCAATGTTTTCCCAAAGTTCTACACCATCCCAAATGAGGCCTCAGACTAGTTTGAAACATTTTGGAGTGAGCTTCTATTGTACAAGCACTTCCGAAGCTTGGAAATCGACATAGGGATAACTAAGGATACAATACTTGCAAATTGGAAGCAAATGAATGCATCCAAATATGATGTATGGCATGTCCCACGTACCACCCCCTCAGACGAAAACAACAACGATGCAGAATCAGATAGCGAAATTGAGGTGGACAAAAGGGACATACTAGAAATGAATGAATGGGAATTATTTTCACAAATGGGCCCCTCAAACAACATCAACCTAAATGAGCTTGACCTACTTGGTAGGCGTGAGTTTGATAGCAGCTATAGATGGGAACAACTTGCAGTGCCCCAGGAACTTCATGAAATTGCCACACAATTCATAAACATGGAAAAAGCATGTAGCCATGAAAGGCATGCTCCAAGTAAGTATGATGTCCCAGACTATACATTATCTTCCAAACAAAAACTAGCACTCACACATATTATCAACCATAGCAAGCATCACTCAAATAAACCATTGCACATGATTATTCAAGGGACAGCAGGTACAGGGAAATCATACTTGATTGCTCGCATAAGAAAAGCACTTGATAGTTACAATCTGCACCAGCAAAGCCAAGCTACTCACATTGGCTCCTACAGGGGTTGCTGCATTTAATATACATGCATCGACTATACATTCAATGCTTCGAATTCCTGTCAAAGAAATGCACCCACTGCAAGGACAATCATTAATAACATTTCAGGAAGAGATGAAACACATAAGATATATGTTGATTGATGAGATGAGCTTCATAGGACCAAAGTTGCTACTGAAGATAGATGCAAGACTACGTGAGGCCTTCCCGCATCGACAACATCTTTATTTCGGTGGGGTGTCAATAATCCTGATTGGTGACCTTGCACAGCTCCCGCCTGTAATGGACAAGCCTATTTACACATCACACTCAAATGCAAAAACACTATGGGACCAGTTCACGACCGTTGTCACCTTAGACACAGTGTTTCGTCAACAAGGTGAGACTCCAGAACAAAGGCAATTCCGTCAACTATTGCAAAACATACGCAATGCAAAAGCATCACAAGAGGATTGGGAACTTTTACAAACACGCACAGACAAGCATCTCACCTCTAGCGAAAAAGAAATGTTCGACAATTCAATGCACTTGTTTGCTACCAATGATTTAGTTAGACTTCACAATAGAAGAATGTTAAAATTGTTAAACCGTCCAATTGCAATAAGTGCTGCAACTACCACCAGGACTGAAGCAGATAATGCAACTACTGATGAACAACTTGAAAAGCATGTATTGCTTTGTAGAGGGCAACGCATCATGCTGACAACCAACATATGGACACAAGCAGGCCTTGTAAATGGAGCTCTAGGTGAAGTTGTTGAGATAGTTTACAGCCTTGGTTCCAGACCACCAGATGTTCCACTTTATGTTGTGGCAAGGATCGATAATTATAGTGGGCCAGCATGGAATGAAAAGGACCCCAAAAGTATACCGATAGTACCTGTATCATTGGGCAGCCGTAGACAAATTCCGCTCACAATGGCATGGGCTATTACCATACACAAATCCCAAGGCCTAACGCTGCCAGAGCAACTATCGACATTGGAAAAATAGAACGACAAGGACTAACATTTACAGCTATATCCAGAGTGAAATCATTGAACAACCTTCGTATTCAGCCAATGTTCTCCTTAGAGAGATACTCAAAAATGCATAACCACCCATACACAATTATGAGAAAAGAAGAGGAAGCCCGATTACAACAACTATCTCTAAAAAGCCAAGGTACACAACTCTTTTCCCTTTCTCCCTCATGTCGCTCCTGCTTATTCTTATATCAGCAATTTCTCTTTTACAAATTGAACATGCCCTCAACATGTTCATGTCCTTTGGGTAATTTTCTTATTTTATTGGCAAAAAAAAATATTTCCCATTAATAGTGTTATAATAAATTGAACATGGAGCAATCATTGTACATGTCAACAAATAATGTTTCCACCTAACCATTCCATTCCTTTTGCTTTGCAGGCCTTGAAGCCAAATGGCATATATCATAGCCCCTCACCCTCAAACACCAACAATTGTACTGTATTTTGTTCAAAAAAAAGTTCTAATGCAAAATTGCTCACCAATATTTTGACTTTTCATAGCACACATGTTGTATATAATGAACTACCAA
Organism: Sequoia sempervirens; assembly: GCA_007258455.2. NCBI lineage: Eukaryota > Viridiplantae > Streptophyta > Pinopsida > Cupressales > Cupressaceae > Sequoia > Sequoia sempervirens. The sequence continues at coordinate 1,761 of VDFB02194096.1, read as the reverse complement.
CAAATGTACTTTGTCCAGTTGAGCTATAATGTTCCAACACTTCAACCATTTAAAATAATATATTGTGTTGTTCATACACTACCATAGTATACCCTCCTATCGGCGTAACCCTTGCGCCTTGCTAAGGTGCAAGCTAGTTATTATTCTTTTTTTCTCAATATGATAATAATAACTATGTTTAGAAATTAACATACCATTCTATAGAGTACAATATGGGTATATTCACACATTATCTACTAACTCAAAAGTAACAATTATACTTAATTCAGTTATTTGCTCATAGATGACAAAAAGAAAAAAGCTAAATGAAACAAGTTTATGTATGTGAAGACTAAATAGAGTTTTTATCTCCATCTAAATAAATTTAAATTAAATAGAATAATAAATGAAAGTTTAAGAGCTTAGTGATTCCCCATCATTTATGACTAGTGTATGCTTTCCCTTATCAACTAATAATATGGAGCAATGCCATGCATTTCTACTTGATTGATTGGATTATCCCATATCAAACTATCATTAGTCATAAGAGGTTACATTTAATTTTGAAACTAGGGAAATATTTATAATATGGTATGATCGAGGAGTTCTAGGATTTCCCTAGGAAGTCGAGGATAGCAATTTGATGTATTGAACTAAAAATAAATTCATATTAAGGAAACATGAAGAAATTATACTACAAGTTATTGCTAAAGGTTGATGTTGTGGGTAAATGTTATAAAACTATAGATTCTATAATGGATATTGATCAATAATGGCTACTGGTGAAAACTATAACTTAATTGAACTAATAACGATTTAATACAATAGGTTGAAAGAGTTGGTTACTAATTCTACAACAAAGTTGTGGCATACCTCAAGTGGGCCTTTCTTGGGGTAATTGCACTCTTTTGAACCATAGAAATATTAATCAATGAATCATTAACTCAATGCTTTCTAATAAAATAATTGTTGTAATTTCTATTCAAAAGAGAAGGATACTACAAGTGTTGGAAAATTAATTATTTTTCTTAAATATCAAATCATTCCTATATAATGGAAAGATTATTATTCTATTATTAGGATAGATAATGAATACTCAAAAAACTCAAAAATAAAGTCCTAATATGACTTTCCTAGTCTAAGATGAAGAAACCAACTTCATAGGCATGCATACATCTCATCATATTGTGTCTTACATGGTTACAAGTGTTCATTCCTTTTATTGTAGACTTGCAATCCTTTGGCTACATGTTGTCTATTCTTGTGACTAAAACTCAACAAAAGTCCATTGGTTAAGGGTTCTTGTCTCCTTGTTGCATGAAATGTTAGTTCTTTTCATAAAATACTTGTTCATTATAATTAACACTTGATTCATCATAACATGTAACATCATATTTTAACAATAATCATACACATACAAATTTTATCAAACTATCTGTAATTAGTTTTAGTGCTTTATAAATTGTAGTGTAGAAAATTATATACCTTTATAATTTCACATTATGTTTGAGTCCCTTAATTAATTAGACTTAATTAAGCTTTTAATTGACCAAATTATGCATTACAAAGCCTCATAATAATATCTTCACTGGCTAGAAGGAAAAAGTGTCTCTACAGAAATCAAGTACACTCACCTCATGATGGCTAAAGGCAAGTGCAGGGAATAAGAGAACATATATTTGTTGGTCTATAAATAAGAAATCTAATGGAAACAACCAAAACCTCGCGACAAATATTATTGGGGAGTGGACCACCTTGATAAATACTGAGATCATAAATTTA
>VDFB02194095.1:0-12405 GCA_007258455.2 Sequoia sempervirens | reverse complement strand
CTCTCTCTCTCTCTTAAAATTCTCCCTCCCTCTAAAGACATACATAAATACATACAAGCATAATACATATGTACAATCCTACATCCATACAATATGCATGCACTAATACATATAGGCATACATACATACATACATACATACATACAAGCATATATACATACAAACATACATACATACATGACACACCAGCATACGTGTACATACAAACATACAAATATATCAAAAAACATTCAATAGAGTGGAATTTAACATTAAGGAAGACATAACACAAGCGCGTTATAACATGCGCACATTATGTCTTGCTTGACATGTATCCCGGATAAGAAAAAAAATGTCAAAACTAACACACAACACAAGCACGTTATAACATGCTCGCACTATATTTTTATTTGGGAATCCTTGAGCCTTAGCATTGGCATTAACCTTGGAATACCAACCCAAAGGCTTGGAGGGCATTCCCAATGACTAGAGATGTGTTTTTACAAATTCTACAATTTTTTCACATAGTCGGGTTCATGCTCACCTTTAGGATTGCATATGGTTCAATATCGACAAAATTGAACACATGGGTAATGTTAGGGTCTCTCTTAGCTATCCAACGATGCAATTTTTTTCACTTATTGACAATGTTAAGCCTTTCATGCAAAGTTTATTTTGTTTGTATGTCTCTTTTTTTCCAAAAAGCAGTGTTTGGTATTTTTTTCATTATAAATTAACCGTTCATCAAAATTTCAAATAAATTACATTTTTAGAAACTAGACTCAATTCTACAAAAAAAAAAATTTTAAAAAAAACAATTACCTTCAAAAAAATTTAGGGAGCATGGCCAAAAATTCTACTTTAGGATGTGCCCACTTAGAAAATTAGTAAAAATCAAATATTCATTAAAAAATTATCAGAAAAATCATGCATCAACTAGATATTGTTAGCTAACTTCTGACCATAGTGATTTTAAAAATACTACAAAAAATTTCACCATGCTAGGGTCGCATAAGAGTTGCTATATATATTTTCCTCATTAAAAACAACACCAATTTGTGTATTCCTCTTTGAACCCTCTTAACTTCAACCATTTTCAAAATAAAATTAGTAGTTTAGAAATTAGACTCGAAGCACTTCAATCCTTTTTTTTGTTCCATCTCAAGATTTTGAGTGTAACTATCCTCAATTTCACGTCCAAGGTCAATATTTCCTAATTTCAAAAAAAAAGTGGCCACTTAAGCCCCCTTTTTGGGAACCATCTTGGTGCACTTACCCTTTAGAGGGTGAGGTTTGATATACTAAGAGAGGAGGATATTGTATGGAGACCCTACCTCATAGATCTATTTTGGCCAGACACGACAGGATAACTTAGGTGGATGTAGAGAGACAGGTTATTACTAGGATGGTGCGATCACGTAGTGAGACCTTTCTACTATGATCGTGTCATGAGGTAGTTTGGATAGATACAGAGGTGACCACATCTATGGGATTCATAATAATGGTCAGTACAGAGTGCCTGTAGACCTAGAGATCTTAAATGACTGACAACAAACGATGTCGTCCTGAGCGATGTAGAGGAGGAGGATACAAACATGCCCTTGGTCTCTGACATAGATCATGTCGGCATGATGTAGGAGTATGATGAGTGGTAGGAGGTGACGTAGCTAGGAGATATCTTTCCTATGGATTATCCTATGGGTTTCGCAGGGCCTTTATCAGATTCAAGGGAGGAGGACAGGGAGTCAAGTAGGAGGGTAGCTCCAATGGACCTATTCCTAGATGACGACGATGAGGAGATAGAAGAGGACAAAAATTATGATGGAGAGGAGGACAAGTATGACAAGGAGATAGAGGACGAGAAGAGCCAACCCATGAGTGAGGATAGTCACACAAGCAAGGAAAATTCTCCTAGTCCCAAGTGGAAAGATATAGTTCCCACATGGGTTACGAGGTCACAGTCTGCACGTGCCAGTGTTCGAGAGCATGAGGAGAGCAGTAGGGCATTTGGGATTCCTACTGATCATACTACAAACCTAGGTGATAATACTTATTATTATGCTTAATTTTTTTATGTATATCATGCTCATATATGTGGATATATAATTATGATGGATACTGATTATGTTTATGATTTCTATCTTATAGATCCCATGACAAAGTTTGAGGATCTATTCCGACGTGCAGCTACAGTGATAGTGCCACCCCTTCCTATAGATGAGGCTACAACCACAGAGTACATGCCCCCACCATTTGTAGTGGAGCGCATGGAACTGTTCAAGCCTTATGTGAGGCTCAGGGGAGCATATGTGGGTGTATCCAGGCATGTTGAGCACGCTAAGGGTTGGGTATCAACACTGGTAGTGGAGTTAGAGGAGGCTCGAGCAGCCTAGAGATTTGAAAAATAGTCCATCTTATAGTCAGAGGTCAAGCGGCTTCAAAGAGAGGTTGATAGAGACCACATCAAGCAAGAGTGGGTTGAGGCACTGATATACAAGGGTGAGCTATCTGGGTCACTACAGACTATGTGGCAGATGAACAACATGAGCAGATCTAGGTCACACACTACTATCTCTTGATGAGCGTGGACACTGCATCTGGATAAATCTAATAGCCATAGGCCATAGTGACATTGTATTATTGATGAGATGTATTAAAACTTTTGATATATATATATATATATGAGCATGTGTGGATTTTATGTTTATGTGTTAGATGGCAATGTGATTTATTAAATAATCTATGGTAGATTATTCAATAAATATCTCCATGATCTAATATTTTTTTTTCTTTAAGTTTTCTTATATGATGCAGTTGTTATGTTAAATTAAATACACTTATGATTTAATTGTAAAACATTAAATACCAATAAGTATTTAATGTAACATAACATACACCATTAGGTCTAAATAGCATGATACCTAAAGTAAGAGTCCAAAACCACATTGGACCCACTACCCTAGGATTCAAGACACAAAGAATCATGTGCCAATAATGAAGAAAGTGTGAGAGATAATGACATACTATCCATTAACTCTAATAATTCTGCTTTAAAAAATCACTCTATTCAGAAAGGCTAGACATAATACCAATACAGATGCGTGACATTAATAAGTTCGTGAAGAGGTGTACCATCCATTTCGGATATTAGGTATGCTCTAGACCCATAGCTTTCTTGAACTATATAAGGTCCTAACCAGTTAGGGATAAACTTTCCTTTTTCTATTAGGTTAGCGTTGACATTTCAGTGATTTTCATATAGCACCAAGTCACCCGTGTTAAATGAGCAAGGGATGACATGGTCATTATAACTTAGCTACATTTTTTATGGTAAGCTTGAAGATGTTCGAGGGCATTGATGTGCCTTTCATCGAGAATTTTAAGCTGGTGTAATCGTTGTTCCCTACAGGTATTTTCATAGATTAGCCCTTGAAGAGAAATCTTTAAGGAAGGGATCTCTAGCTCTAGGGGCATAATTACATCAACACCATAAACAAGGTTATAAGGTGTGTTTCCTGTTGACGTTCTGATACTAGTATGATAATCCCATAATGCGTATGTTAATTGAGTATGCCAGTCTTTATTATGTTTGTTCACTGTCTTTCTTAAAATTTTCTCAAGAGTTTTGTTAGTTAATTCAGCTTGTCCGTTAGATTGTGGGTAGTAAGTTGTTGAGAATTGATGTTGTATATTAAATGTTTACAAGAAATTTTTCACATCATTATTCTTCAATGATGTTCCATTGTCTAAAACAAACATGGAAGGAAGTCCAAAGTGGGAAATAATGTGTTCCAATATGAAATGACATATTACATTAGTTATTGTTGAATGCAAGGGAATAGCTTCTACCCATTTCATGAAATAATCTAATGTCATGATTATGAACATATGTCATGTGGATGAGGGTGGAGATATTTTTCCAACAATATCCAAACCCCATATCGAGAATGGCCAAATAGGAACTTGTGCATGAAGCTCAGAGGCAAGAGCATGAATTAAGTTTTGATGCTCTTGACACTTGTGACATTTCTTAATGTATTCAAAGCAATGTCGTTCCATATTCTTCTAGTAATATCCTATGTGGATTAACTTTTGAACTCATGACATTCCTCTGAAATGCCCCTCACAAGCACCTGCATGACCTTGTTCAAGTGCTATAGGGATTTTGGTTTGTTTAAGACATCTAATCAAGAGGCCATCAAAGGACCGCTTATATAAGATTTCCGCTAGGATGATATATCTAGATGTGAATTTCAGAAGATGAGAGAGAGTGTTTTTGTTTGTTGGCTTGGGAAAGATACCATCTTTCAAGTAATTGAATATCATGTCATACCATTCACTTGAGTTTTTGATTGTTGTTGCTAATGCTTCATCTACTTTATTGTCGATTGATGTTTTCATAATGTATGCACAATGAAATTGAAGTCTTTTGAAGGAACTTGAAGAGAAATAAGAGAAGTTGCACTTGTCATTGCATCCGCGTGATGATTATCTTTTCAAGAGATGCTATCAATGGTGAATGATTCAAACTTCTCTAACAGTTACATTGTGAGATCTTTGTATTTTGATAATTTTTCATGTTTCATTTGGTATGTTCCATTTATTTTTTGGATGACTAATTGTGAATCGCCAAATATCTTAATGTCTCTAGCACCCATAACTAGAGCGGCACAAAAACTAGTGATTAACGCTTCATATTCAGTGGTGTTGTTTGTACATAGGAAATTTAACTAATATGATAAGGGAATAGGCTCTTTTGTGGGAGGTTTTATTATAACCCTCATGTCGGAGCCAATTCTACACTTAGATCCATCAAAATACAATTCCCATGTATCTTCTTCAATTGTTAACACATTATCATCAGGGAAAGCATCATTACTAGGCAACGCTAAAGGAGAAGGAGCATCAGCCAACTGTTTGGTCAAGGATTGACCCTTAATTTCCTTTTGTGAAATAAATTTAAGGTCAAACTCATTCAACATTACCCACTTAGCTAAGCATCTAGATAAATTTCTTTTGGTGAACAAATGTTTTAAAGGATCAAACTTCGTCATTACTTGTATTTCAGCATTCAATAAGTAATGTCACAATTTACTAGTAGAAAATACAAGAGCAAAGCATTTTTTTTCTATTGTTGTGTTTCATTTCTCATAATCAATCAATGTTTGACTAATGTAATAAATTGGATGTTCCTTACCTTTTTCATCTTGTTGAGCCAACAATGCTGCAAGAGCATGGGTTGAAGCTAATGTGTAAAGAATGAATGGTTTGTTTTGTATAGTGGGTTGTAAAACAAGTGGAGTGACAAGATAATCTTTCAAACTCTCAAAGGCATTTTTACAATCCTTATTCAAGTCAAAGTGTATTCATTTCTTGAGAAGATGTGTAAATGGTAATGTGCAATCTGCTAAGGATGATATGAATCGTCAAATAGCTTGAATTCTTGGTATCCATCTTGATGCCTCTATGAGATACGATAAAACCTAAAAGTTTTCCACTATGTACACCAAAGAAACTTTTTCAGATTCAATCTCATGGTGTATTTTCAGAGTCGCTAAAAGATCTTTCGAAGAAAATTCATGTTATCTTATTGTGTTAAAGATTTAGTAATAATATCATCAACATAGTCTTCCAAGATCTTGTGTATGTAATCATGGAATATTAGTGTCATAGCTCATTGATATGTTGTGCCTACATTTTTTAATCCAAAAGGAATCATAACCCAACAAAATATTCCCCAAATAGTTGTAACCGCTATTTTTGTACTAATCTTGAGGGTTGATGAAAATTTGATCGAAAATCTATCCATGAATGACAACAAAGCATGTCCCGCAGTCGAGTCTACTATCACATCAATATTAGGAAGAGGAAAGTCATCTTTTAAAGATGCTTTGTTCAGGTCACGCAAGTCTGTACACATCCTAATATGATTGTTAGGTTTTGTGACTATGACAATGTTTGAGATCCAAGGAGAATAATCTATAGGTCCTATAAATCCAGCCTCAAGGAGTTTTCAATTTCATCCTTAACTAGCAAGGCTATTTTAGGGTTCATCTTTTGAATCTTCTATCTAGCATGCTTAGCATTTTTAGCGAGGACTATGTTGTGTGTTACAATTTTAGGGTCAATTCTTGGCATATCTAAGTAATTCCAGGCAAAGAGATTAAGAAAGTCATGAAGCAAAGTTGCAGTATCTTCTTTTTCACCATCATCGAGGCATTTTCCTATCTTAATGAATTTCTCTTTATCATTGATGTCCATTTCTATGTCTATTGTATCCCCTAATGGAAGTGCATTTGATCTTGGGAATTCAGGATTATATTCTTCATTATTCATGTCTGTCTCATTGTTCTCTTTTTCTCCATCTACTTGTTTGGTACTTACCATAGCACATGTAACCTTGTTCTTGTGAGGAGTAAATGGTTTATCATAAACTCCTTGCATTTGTTTCAACACTTCATCATTTTCAAAGTATTCCAATGATGGTGGTAACTCCATATCAAGTAATTCAGGATGTTTCAAAGTGAGATTCATTTTAGGTTTTCACATGATGGTGTTGACGTTTAGTGAAGTTATTTTCTTTTCTTGCATTATCTTAGAAGGATAGTATCCCAAACCATTTTTTGTCTCTTGTGTGTTAGGTTCTATAGGGACACAAATTCCTTGCTCTTTCTTTCCACATCCTTTCCCACTATAACCTAATTGTTTTAGAAGTTCATAACCTCTCCCATAAAGTTGTTCCATTTTCTTTGGGTTTGGTGGTTGTTGATAGTCTATCTCATCAAAATTCATTGTGTAGCTAGTGTCTTGTTCAAGAGTATATGTTTGTGAGTTGTCTCCCGAACTCTGTGTTGACATGACCATTGGTTTTTTTTTTCATCCTCTTTCTTTGTGATTATATTCCCCCATGAATGATGGTGTGAACTCCAAGGAACCCCAATCATCATCTACTAATTTTGTCACTATTTCCATCTCTTGTGTTTCCTCTGTGATAGGCTCTATTTTTTATGTTGGAATTAATGTTTCCAGAGGATTGGTAGTTCCCTTTTCAATTTGCAAGAAAATTTTAGGCTCGGGGTCCATTTCAATTTGGTATATCTTATTCTTATAGGCATACTTCATGATATGATGAAGATTCGAAGGCACCACATGCATCTCATAAATTCATGGTCTTCCCAAAAGAATATTGTATGAAATTTCATGAGGCATAACATGGATAGAAGTTTGTAAGGTAGCCTTTCCGACTGAAATGGGAAAGGTAATCACACCGAGCAGTTGCTTTCCTATATTGTCAAATCCTCAAACGATAGAGAATTAGGTTTTATTTTTTATTTATCTACGAGCCCAACTTATCTAAAATATTTACACTACACACATTCAGAGCTAAGCCATTATCAACAAGGGTCCTTTTTATTCCCTTGGTATTGTATTTGGCTATTATCATGAATGCATCATATCTCTTTTGCATTTCCAAGGGAGGGAGCTCATGTTGGTGAAAGGTAATGTCTACATTAATTGTATTCATTCCTTGTATTAGAGTTGCCACATCATTTGCATTTGTATTAGGAGAAACCACAACTTGTTGTAAAGCTGTTTGAAGCATGGTGTGGTAACTAGGTGAGGCTTGGATAAGATCCCATAAGGAAATCTTAGCAGGAGTATTCTTAAGTTGTTCAACAAGATCATACTCCTTTCCACTATGCGATGGAAAACAAGGATCACTAGGAAACATAGGATTCGGTAATGGTAGCAAAAAAGGATTAGGTTAAGGTTGTTTATTATTCCTTGTGTTAAATGTATGAGCAACAATGTTATAATTTGGTTGTTGCGACACATTCTCTTTAGGTGCATCAAGGATAAGGATAGGTTTGTTTGAAGGTTGAATTTTGTTTGAGGGTGGGTAAGGGATAAGTTGAGGTCAAATAACATTTACTTCATTTTGCTTAGACTTATGTAACAAGCCTTAGTGGATGAACTTTGCGAGAGGAAGTTCTCAAGGGCTTCGTCTAACATGTCAAAGTCATCACAACTAAAAGGTTTGTGTTTGTTAATATGTTGAGGTTGGATAATGTTTACATCATTTTTGTTTGAACAAGCCTTAGTGGAAAAACCTTGTGAGGTGAAGTCCTCAAGGGCTTCATATAACATATCAAGGTCATCATGACTAAAAGGCTTGAGGTTTAGGCTAACTTTGAAAAAGGGTGTTAACATGCTTAAGTAACCATACATCTATGCATGTTTAAGTTTAATGTTTTTGGTCTTAAATTTTTATTTTCTAATGAATGGAGTCTATAAAAAATAATATGGAAATCTAACGATCTAACTTTATCAAGCAATTGTAAACATAAACTATGAAAATGCATAAAACAGTAAATAGGCAAAGTGAAACAATAAACTAATTATAGCAAACAAAAGCACAGAAATGCACTATTTGATCCTAGAAACTATAACCTCAAATCACACAGGGACTAAGACACTAGGAAGGGCGTCTTGGTCCTCCTGATGAAATTCAGAGATTCCAGACACTGGAATTGATAGCACGACTCAGACAAGATTCTGCACAAAAAAACTTGAGAAGGACAAAGACACTAGTAAGGGTATTTTAGTCCCAATAAAGATTTTTGTAGAAAAACAACAAGATCTGAGTTGAACATAGTTTTTCCAGGTTTCCTACTAGGGCCGTAATGTTTAGAAATAGGAAACTGAGCAAATGGATGTAAAGAAAAGTAACTAATAACAGACAATTGAATGCAAGATTTGAATGCAAGTTTTTCAATTTTCAATGCAACAACAATGTTTCTAAATGAAATTAGAATGAGCAACAATGCACTTTTTATTTTTTCAATGAAATGAAATGATGCAAAAAAAGTAAAGATGCAACCTATATGCACTTTCACTAATGCAAATATAGAAAACCCTGGATGCACTTTCACTAATGAAAAATGCAATGCAAGAATGAATGCAATCTAGATCTAAGGACTTTAATGGACTACAAATCAGAATATGAATACTCAACAAGGTTGGGTTCACAAAAATGAATAATTGTGAAAAAAGGGGGGATATAAATATCTCTCCTTTCTCCAGACTATTCACTCAATAATGTCCTAGGGATCCTAATTGGATTGACTAACAACCTCGCAAGGTGAGTCAATTCACAATGAGGAAGACCTAGGAGGGGTTCTTTAAAATCTAAGGGGTTCACCACCAAGTAAATGCTTGGAAAAGACAAATGTTGGAAAACATAATGTGATGCAAAATGACCTAAAACAAATTGAATGAGAGATGCAAATGATGAAATTATGCAATAGGAAGATATGATATGTGTACCTGGGAAGTCTAGAGATGTTGTGAGGATTTCGGAAATGCAAAGAAGCTATCCAGAAATGCTAGAGAGGACAAAGACACCCAAGATGGCATATTAGTCTTGTTGTTTTTCGGAGCAAATATGGAGTCTTCAGATGTCGGAACTGGATCTGAAGGAATCTCTAAAAAATATGCTCAAGAGGAATAAGAAGCCCAAGGTGGCATATTATTCCCATTCTGAATTTTTGGAATTTCTGAGTGTGGTCCTAAAACTTAAGATCTAAACTTCCTTCTTCACCAAGTCTTCAGATCTGAACTTGTAAAAAGACCTACAAAACAAAGGAATTTGGATTGATTGTTTAGGGGGGTTTTCCTTGGTCAAGCCCCTTGTTTGGTAATTAAACCTTGATGAAGAAGGATAGATCTGAAAATGGAAATGTGTGTGTTCCCTAATCTTAAGTGTGTCTAAGATTATGCAAGCTAGAACATGAAGAAACCCTATTCAAATGTGTTAGAATAAAATTCCTAGAATGAAAATGTAAATGACCTATAAAGGAGATCTCTAATCACCTTAACAAGTCACAAACGTGAAATATACATTCCTTAGGCAAAAAATAAGGCAATAATGGAAGATGGAATCAATCAAGAAACAAGGCCTTAGGCTTGGATAAATGGCTAGTTGCATCTCCAACCTAGAATCTCTCATGATCCATAATAGGCATCCATTACTAATCCTTGGCAATGCTATATCTTGGCTTGAAAATAAACTTGAAAAACCTAGAAATACACTAGAAGGCTGCTCCAAGACTATGAAACTTCCTTCATCTTGCTCAGCTTATGCTTCTTATTGTTTGCTTATATGAAAAATGGGGTGTGAATCTTACTTTTATAGGAATTTCTACCTAATAACCCAATTATTGGATCTCAAAGGCTGACAAAAGGTCAAATAAATTCAAATATTTTCATTTCCCACTCTTAATTCTCAAAAATAAAGCCCCCAAAACTAAGATGCCCTAGATGGTGTCTTGGTCCCACAAGGCTTAATTTGTCAATTCAAAAGGCGGGTTACCAAGATTGATGATTGCTTATGGGTTTTGGTCAAGTTTAAAGCTGCAATATGCCTTGGGATGCACAAAAAGGGGTCTTAGGGGCCCATAATAAGTGACCTAAAGGGAAATTAATGCAAGGGGTGCTAAAATAGGTCCAAATTAAGTGTGAAAATGCAAAGGTATGCATTTTTCTACACTACAGTAATCATTGAAAGTATGGAGAGATCATAATAAACTACAAAAATATACAAAAAACAAATTATAAACTTATTAGACAAACAAATGATCTATTGTAACAAAATGAATAAAGTATACATGCTTTAAAATGGTTTCAATATTTTTTATGGTTTAGAAATCTAAGCAGCCATAAACTTAACTTTATAAAATTGCCAGAAAAACTCAACTCTTGAACATAATACTACAAAATATTTTATACATGAAATATCTACTAAATATTGCAATTATAAATGAGGCTCTTATATCCTATCCTTTATTTTTCTATTTTTTATGTTGATGAAATTTAATACTCAATGCTCTTTAATTTCTCCCTATACACTAATGCTTCCATTTACCTCAATCATATAATGCCTTGTTTGTTATATAAATATAATTTCTATCTTTTTAATATGTATATTTCAAAATTATATTTTGAAAATTCGCTCCAATAATTTAAGTAGTACTGATATGATTTGTATTTCAAATCAAAAAATCAATATAAAATCAATATTTGGTGGGACCAGAGAAATGAAGTGGATGCTCTCTATCTACGCAGAAATAATCAAACCTACCATATGAGGAAATAATCAAACCTATAACCATCATTCTAGAGGTTTGCTGGTATGACATTTGCAAGTTCCTTTCAAAACTAATAATAGTGTATACAAGTTTATGCCACGCTACATTTGACTTTGAATCAAATTGTCTGATCAGTGAGCTGTTAGTTTGATTCTCTCCTTTAATTAAAAACGTGATTTTAGTCAAAAATGAATTGCTTGTACGCAAAGTCAAGACAAAACTCGGAGCATCTCTCGTGCAACCCATTTCTAGCATACTTTCACACGTGTTTCCAAGAATCCAGTTTTTCATTGACTTTCACTGGAATAGTAACGTGGAAAATAAATTGCATTTCAGAATTGTACAAATAGCCAGATTGTTGAAAACTATTGCAGAGAAAATCAAAACAGCCCTTCAATTTTATCAAAGATGGCAAACATTTCTGATGTAATGGGATTTTCTATGTCTGTGAAGAGGTTTATGCAGACAAGAAGATACAAAAGGCTTGACAAGTCGAACGGTGAAAGAAGGCGGCTAAGAGCAATTAGGCTGGGCGGGCGTAAAGGAAGGCTTGTTTGGAATCTCAAATTTGTGCCAAAGCTGAAGCTGGGATTTACAAAACTCGCACACAAGATTTGTGCAAAGTCATGGTTTGGAAAGTTGAGAGATTCATATGTAAATATGATGTCCAATCTTGCTCAATCGAGATTTAAACAGACACCCAAAAAGATAAGTGTTGAAGATTTCAACAATAAGTTGATTACTGAGATTTACAAGTCGCTTGGAGTCGAAGTTATGGTCTTGCCAGATTCGGCTACCACAGCTCACCGTCAGTTGATATGAGAAAAATCATGATGTAATTGGTTTCAGTATGTATATGGGGGGTTTATATCATCTCTGCACATTTGTATAGGGGGAGCATGGCCAAAATTCTACTTTTTAGGAAGTGCCCACTTAGAAAATTAGTAAAAAATCAAATATTCATTAAAAAATTATCAAAAAAATTGTGCATCAACTAGATACTATTAGCTAACTTCTGACAGTAGCGATTTTAAAAATACTACAAAAAAGTTCACCATGCTAGGGTCGTACAAGAGTTGCTATGTTATGCTTTTCTGACAAAAACAACACCAATTTGTGTACGTCCCTCTTTTGAACCCCTTAATCTCAACCATTTTCAAAATAAATTAGTATTTTAGAAAGTAGACTCAGAGCACTTTGATCCTTGTTTTTGTTCCATCTCAAGATTTTGAGTGTAACTATCCTCAATTTCATGTCCAAGGTCAATATTTCCTAATTT
>VDFB02194093.1:0-10419 GCA_007258455.2 Sequoia sempervirens | reverse complement strand
TATCTCTCACCATCCCCCTCTATCTCTCTCTATCACCCCCTTTCTATGTCTCTCCCTCTCCTTCTATATATATTGAGCTATCTCTCCCTCTCCCCTATCTTCTTCTCTCTCTCCCTTTCTACATATCGCTCTCCCTAGTCTCCCCGTCTTCTTTCTCTCCCTTTTTCTACTTATCTATCTCCATCTCTTCTCTCTCTTCCTCTTCAACCTATCTCTCCCTCGACTCTCCCCCTCTTCTCTATCTCTCCTCCTATACCTATCAATATCCCTTTCTCTTCCTCACCCTCTCAACTATCTCTTACCCCCCTCTCTATCTCTCACCATCTCTCCCTCCCTATCCCCCCTATCCATCGACTCTCTATCTCCACCTCTCTTCCTTTCTCTTCCCATATATCTCCATCTCTCTTTCTCTTCCCATATATCTCTATCTCTCTCTCTCTATCTCTCTCACCATCCCCCTCTATATCTCTCTATATCACCCCCTTTCTATGTCTCTCCCTCTCCCTCTATATATATTGAGCTATCTCTCCCTCTCTCCCCTATCTTCTTCTCTCTCTCCCTTTCTACATATCACTTTCCCTAGTCCCCCCTCTTCTTTCTCTCCCTTTTGTATGTCCTATCTATCTTCATCTCTTCTCTCTCCTCATCTTCAACCTATCTCTCCCTCTCTCCCCATCTTCTCTATCTCTCTAATGTCAAGCCTTCTAAAAATAGTGTTTTATTAAACTATAAGTAGATTATTGTCACCACTCTTCATTCCACATGAAATGCCAAATGTAGCAATTATTTTGTTGCTTTTGTCAAGTTTCATTAACCAAGATATTTAGTGGGTTGAATAAATTTGTGTTGTGACCCTTGGTCTCTTTAAAATAATTAAACAATATTAGGGAGATCAGGAAGGGGAGAAAAGTAATCTCCTTCAAAATAGGGGTAGTTGTGGGTTTGTTCGTTTTCTTTGTATACTATATACTTATTTTCTCTAGGATAAATAAGTCACTACATAGAAAGGGTGATAATTGGTCTAAAAAATCTAAACAACTTTGCAATTATTTAACTACTACGATCAATGTGTCATCTTTCATGAAATTTCCCAAAACACTATTCATTATGATCATATGGAAATTTCTAGGAGAACTACAATAGTTGTAACATCATGAATTAAAATTAAACATTAAAAAGTACATGAATTAATTATGTAATGGCATAAAAATTAAAAACATCATGAATTAATTATGTAACCACATAATTCAAATATAATTCTATCAAGAAATGAATATCAAATAGATAATACAATCACATAACTCATACATTTCAATGTCATTGATCTTCTTCTTCATCAAACTCTTTGTCTGATGTATCATCCGATCCAGATTCAACATTGTAAGAATTGGTCATATCATCATCATCGTCATTGATATCAGTTTTGATAATGTCATCATCCACACGTATATCATCTTCATGAACATTAACTCCTTCATCATCATGATATAGTTCCTCCTCTTCGACATCTTTGTCAGGCACATCATCAACTAATTGTTGATCTTGATCATCATTAACATCATCTTCTAGTTCTTTGGTATCTTCTTCCACCACATTATACTTTACTGGCCTTCCTCTTGGATCATGTCTAACAACAAATGACCAACCCAGTTTACCTAGAACCTCTAAGTAAAATACCTGCTCACATTGGCTTGGAAGAACATAGGGCTCATTTTGAGCTCGCTCGATCGACCTTGTATTAACCATGGTAAATCCATTATCATGTTCAATAACAGTTCTCTCGGGATCATTTTCATTCAATCATATCCTATACCATAGGACAAAAAACATAACTAATTTGAAATACTTAAAGTCACACTCAAGTATATCATCCAAAATCCCATAGTATCGATTTTCTATGAATTTTGGATGTATGTCACTTCTAGATGAAACATTAGTCACCTGAAACACTGTAGTTATCCCAGAATCACAAGTTTTCTTCGTGTCATCCAGCTTTTTGATTCAAAATTTATGACCATTGCACCACATAGCCTTGTGGTGTTTCACTTGCAATATGTCAAACATGAAAAAATTATTGCAATATTATCAGTTGATAAACATATTTATTCTTGGCCGAATGTATGCAAAGAAAAAAAATCTCAACATATATATACATCAATATAATTGAAAATAATTAAATAATATGGATGATTAATATATTTATATGTACCTGTTTATCTCTTAAACCATATTCTAAATCAATTTCCCTTTGTGTAACATTGGAATCTCCATTACGATGAGCTTCTTTAACCAATGAAGCCACACCTTCCCATGTTAATGCGCAACTAGATTGTTGACATCGTTCAATCCATACCGTCATCCAATCAAGATTGTTTGCCACGTACAAATTTAGTGCATCCCACTCTCAACCAACTATATTAAAAAAAATTGAAATTCACAAATGATGTTAATAAATTAAAAAAATTAAAACATTTCAATTGTGATGTTAACAACCTTGAAATTAGTGTGTTTTAAAAGATTAAAAAGTTAGTTGTAGAGGTGGTTTTTTGGTAGTTGAGGTGTAAAGTCCTTTGAAAGGCATAAAGTGATCATTGTAAACCCTCATAGGATGAGAAATAAAGAAGGTATAGCTATTGTCCTCAAGAGTTTTGTGAGGAAAAACATGTGAAATGAGAGGTTCAAGCCTACGTTTCAACAAAATATGTATGAGAGATCCGATTTTATGAATTTTTACCCATGTGTAGACCTAATGGGTTGTGTCTGAGTTATTGTTGAGGTCTGGGAGGTCGTGGAAGTATGAGATTGAACAAACCCTCATGATTTTGGCCTAAAACAAGGGTTTTTGGGTTTGGCAAGAATCTGGTCATACAAGTAGAATATTTTTGTGGATTTGGAGGTTTGGAGGCATAAAAAAATTTTCCCCAAGATTTCATGGGCATATGACAAGTTTAAAGACTAGTTGCTTTGTAAAATAGGTCTAATCAGCCTAATCAGCACAACCTAGAAAGGGTGATTTTGGTGATTTGGTCGAAAGGACTTGTACTTTCCCTTGAATTATGTTTAATAACACAAAAGTGGGTGTCTAAAACCATCAAGATTTTGTCTGGTGTTTTGGGAAAGTTTTGAGTTATTGGGAAAAACTAGGTTTGCACTGCTACAAGGATTCAAGGAGTCAAAGTGTGAAATTTGACTTATGTTCTTTGTTAGGATTTTAGAGTTGTTTGGATTGTTTAAATTGGTCATTATAAACTTTTTGGAAGCCTCTTAAAGGCAGGTTGATAGGTTGGTTGAGTTGAGCCTCCCAGGTCTACATCAATTAATTAATTACCACGGTATACAACCTTAATTTATAATTGATGTATATTGAAGATTAATAATTAAATAAGTAAAATATACATAAAAACCAAATGTAAAATGTATTATAATTACCTCTCACTTTCCTCAATCTACCTTTCTCCATCAGGTACTCCCCTTCAAATTTGTTAATGGAGTTGGGATCCCAAATGTGATCTACATGGATCTTTGTTGCAAACTTAGGAAGATATTCAGTAATGTACACCATGGTCTGGTATACCATATATCCATCCACCATATAACCCTCAGGGTGTGCTCTTTGTATAACCAAATCCTTCAAAAATTTCAAGTGCTTCTCAACCATCCACATTGACCTTGTGTGTACAGGTCCACACAATTCAATCTCCTCAACTTGGTGTATGTTTTAGTGTTCTTGTGCATTGAAAAATGTCGAAGGTAGACACTTTTGCATTTCACACATTAGACAAGGAATTTTTTTCTTCTAATAATTTATATCTTCTTTATGGATTTCTTTAGATGACAGCCATCTACAAGTGATTCAAGGTGCAAATATATTAACGAGATTTAACAACAATATACAATATATTACATAACAAGTAAAAAAATGGAAATTATAAGATCTATACAACAAATTGAACAAATATTGCTACTTACCTTATGTATTTTCCAAGATCGTATATAACTTGCTTCACATTGTTGTCGAAGTTGTCTAGGAGAGATAGAGGTAGAACGTACTACAACAATTATAAAATGATATTTTAATTATTTTTTCAAAAGTAGTCAACATAATATACTGAAAAGTACATGCAGTATACAAATATATATATATATATATATATATATATATATATAATACTAGAATAATTACCTTAATGAAGGTATGCCAATTTTTCATCCTCGGACCTAAATTCACCTTTTCTTTGTTGGTGATATTATTTATGTTTGTGCAAACTCAGGGAAACCAAATTTTCATAAGGACTTTCTTTTATAGGCACAGCCGTATGCTCCATTAATAAATTCAAGGATATATGCTTTATATTAATTTGGTCTCCATCGCTATTTAATTGAATTACATTTTTCATTGCATGACGTTTTGAATCTCACTACAAATTTTATAATTTTTCTTTGTCATGCCTTCCATCCAACATTTTCCATAGCTTCTGCCATACCTTTGGTGATATGCATTGTATCAAACAAATGCACAATTTAGTTGTTCGTAGTAGGCAACTCACTAAATTTGTTCGATAACTTTTTCATTCCTCAGTCATGAGCATGGTTTTAATGCATCTTTCATGAAGCATATAGGTTAAACAAATTAACAATGACAATCATTGTCAATTACAACGAGTAAACACAACACAATATAAAAATATAAATTCAAAACATATCATATATGATAGATAAACAATTTGATCTAATGTATAACCTTGACGATTAATTCTATTATATTCCAACTTCCATAGGTGAGGTGACATTCTTCGTGGTTTTGATGTAGTCTCCTCTTTCCCATTGAAAGATGTTTTTCAGTAGTTCGATACTTATGATTTATGGAGGAAGTGCTCTATACTCATCAAACACCCGCTTCCTAAATCTGCTTCGAATGATGAGATTTCATCTTTGACCACAAATCAGCATGCAACTTTTCTTGTTTGAAGATTCCAAAATCATATAACAAACATGTCAATTTTGAGTAATTTGGTATAGGCCGAAGGATTATTTAAAATGATGCATGATATCTACTTCATAAAAGTAAATATCATTAAAGTGCAGTCGAACGTTATAACATTCCACAAAAATGTGTTAGCCCTGGGGCATCATGAATTGTTCAAACAAGCATTGCATGGAATTGAAATTGTCTTTTTGCCTATTGGTATAGAGACATCATACATAGTGATGCCATTCCATAACTTTAGTAACTCATCAATGCGGCTTGATATATACATTCATATCTTCAAATTTGTGTAAGTACTTACCTAGCCGAGTGAAATATAAACATTACATAATTATTATAACCATTTTAATGCATTATGTATAAATTAGTGTACATGACTATTAAATGAAAAAAAAAAAAGTCATTCTGCAACAAATAAGAAAAATGAGATGCTACTACATTAAAAAAAATTGATGTAAACAAATATCTGGAACAATCATTTCCAACATTATGTGCTCCCTCTTTATTGGCATCCATGGAGGAATGTTATTGTTGATAACAAAAATAGGCCACACTGAGTAAATAGATCTCAACTCTCCAAATGGATTGACACCGTCCGCTCCCAATAAAAGCCTAATATTACGAAGTTCTTCTTTAAAGTGGCCATTTTTCTTCCATGTCCCTAAATACAGAACTATCCACGTATTCAAGAATGTCATTCCCACTTATTCCATGCATGGTAATCCATAAATGTGCCAAGCTTCACACCCAAATAAATCTGCATACATAGAATGGGAATGTAATGAAGAACCTTGACGAAAATCCTTTCGTTATTTTGACTGCTCGAGCATTCCATCAGGCGACATTTTGGGCATTCTATTGCAAATTCATGCTGTTTATGATATATAATATTATCTTTGGGACATGCATCTATTGCTTGATACTCCATTCCAATATCTTTCATAATGGCAGATAAATATCGGTATGAGCAAGGTAAAATATTTGATGGTGGTAACAAAAATTCACCAATCAATCTACAACAAAAAATAATTTGTTAATATAAAGAATATTAATGGTACATATTTCATCCTTTATTTACTAATGATGAACAAACAACAATTTAAATAGATGAAAAAAGATGACATATATGACATACCTTAACATCTCTGACATTGCTATGTTGGATAAACCATTCATAACCTTCAAGTTCACCAGCAACAATACAGCAAAGAGAAGAGTTGTTTCGGAGCCTTCATAAAGGGGTTCATGTGCCTTCTCAAGTACAAGTAAATCATGAACATCATCAAAGTCATCTCGATCATCATGATCAGCTGCACCACTAAATGTGCCATGGATAAATGTATTTGTACCATCATCTTCAATTGTGTTTTCTGGCGCATGATCATCTTCTTCCATAGGATCATTAACTTCATCTTCGATATTCATAGCTCCATGTTCCTCCACTTGCAAAACCACATTCTCTGAGGTGTGATTATCCACACTCTTGTGCCCTAGGGTATCCCACCTTTATAATAATGATCAACACAAATAAAACATGATCATGATCAAGTAAGTTTTTATATATATAGAAATGTTAAAACGATATAAAAAATTTACAAATTCAATCAATATAAAGACATATAATGAACAACTTACCAATGGACGATAATCATGCCCCCCTTCAACGTGACCATGCTGCCTACAATGTTTTTCAGCTGTTGTGATTAAAAGTATTCTCGTCTTTAAGCCCTTGGAATTATTGCAAGGACAATAACATTTCCCATCACCCTTTCTTTTCAATCTAGCCCACATTCTAGCAATTGTTTGTTCATTTTTTTCTGCACTAATATTATTTGACATGATTTTTCTTTACCAAGCTTGAATATTTATCTCTTTAAAAAGTATCAAAATCAAACTCTAATAATTTTTAATCATAGACAGGTAACAAAATCTAATAATTTTGATATTTTGCACCAAAAAAATTCAGCATGCAACCACCCCTGCAAAAGAGAAGATAGTCTGAAGTTAATGAACCCAAAAAACACTTTTAAATGTTAATTCCAAACTTATTAAATTCTTATTTTACTATGATTTAAATCATAGACTCCTAAAATCAAAATATTGAACTTGCTCAACAAAATCTGGAAATGAAATTCTCAAAATGCACAAGTCTAAAAATGAAATCTGATGAGATGTTGCTTTAAAATATGATTTTCAAACCTAGAAGTACAAATCTGACTTCACAAATGAATTTTGGAAAAAGACAATGACTACCCTCAACCTGGCGATATCTTCTTGAATTTTTTTTAATTTTTCCCAAGAAAATTGTCCTTAGTTCTCCACAAATTGTCGCAAGTAGAGAAAATTTGCAAAATAGGCAAACTCACTTTTATTCATGTCGGCCACAAATTCATTTTTTTCTGATTTTCCATTTTTGTTGAAATTGCGATGAACATGTTTGTCAAAATTTTGACGAAACTTCATTGAAATTTAGACGAAAACCAGGTTCGTCAAAATTTCAACGAACTTCGGGGATAAAAATTAAAAAAATTAAAAATTACACTTCAAATTTCACAAGCACCCAAGAATACATCAAATTATAAATATTTTGTTGGAAATTTTCATCGAATTTTGTAGTCAAATGAGTTAGTGTGATGTTTTTGTTGACTATCATGATACCGGGGTAGTGTGGAAAGGAGATAGAAGAATAGAGAATGAATGATTTGACCATTGATTTTGATGATTGATTCAAAAGTTCCAACAAGTCTATGATCCAATGAGACTTTATTAGAGATGATGACAAGAGATGATGATGATGATTTGCTCATATCTTGGGATTGGGAGTTTTTCATCATTCCTTATTTTTGATATAACACATAGACACGATGTATCAATGTATTAATAACTAGGATGGCATTGTATCTAGTGTAATGGACTTTGAATCTACAAACAAATAGGATAGTTCTCGTTAATACCTTGACATACAAAAACATCGTTGAAATGTAGTTTAGAAACTTAGAATATATTGGACCAAAGCATATGCAATAGTCAACAATCTACTCCAAACAACCTCCCTACACACAGCTAAGCAAGTATGCACCAAGATTATTTTACAAGAATACCCACAAGCACAAAAAATGAAAGATAATGATCAATGCACCATTCCTTTCCCTCTAAATCATTCTGAAAGACATCATCAAGAGGTCCTCAGAATGGGTCATTGAGATGAATTAGAAGAAAAGATCAAAGAAAAATAGTCAATGTTATCTATATTTCTTTCCAGTTTAACTTAGCTAAGGTTATTTTTGATGTTGATGTCCATTATAGGATGGATGCATCCGAGGAAATGTTGATCAGTTGTTTGATTAGGATGGGGTGTTTTGAGAAGTCGTTGATACAAACTCTATTGACTCATTTACCTATGATCTAAACTTTAGATTTTGACACTTAGGTTCTCACTTTACGACTTGCAACACTTTTTTTCTATTTGTTTTGCCAAAGGTTGAAGGTAATGATTGATTTTAATATGGATGAAGTTTATTGCGGGTGAAAGAAAAATGGGATGGATGGTTTTGAGATTTTCTAGAATATTTCAATGTTTTTGGTATTTTGAAAATGTTTTGAGGTTGTTTTTTATCTTTTTGAAAGTTTATATGAATGTTTTGCTTTTTCAGTTTATTAGAGGTTGTTTAGGGTTTTCTCTAAGATATTTGATGATATTTAGGTCTTTTGAATGTTTTTGAATGTTTTGGGGTTTTTTAATTTTCAAATGTTTTTGGAGTTTTCTAATATTTAGGGGTTTTTTAAGTTTTTTGAATGTTTATGTTTTTCTAAGTTTTCGACCAAGAACCTAACCTAAAAGACTATCCTAAGGGCCTCGGGGGTTGATCAAAGATTAGCCTTGCCTACATTATACACGCAGAGACCACGTAGTTTGACTGATTGGACTTATTTGAAGATGAAGATGAATAGTTGATAGAATGTCAGTTTATTATGATGGAATTTTAAAGGATTGATCTAGGGTGTCTCGGGGGCACATCAACGATGGCCTTACCTACGTTCAAGCTCAAAGACCTGTAGTTCAACAACGTACTATTTTTGGGTTTTCAATGTTCAACCTTTTTAGGGATTTTGATGTGATTTGGATGTTTTGAATTTTAGCTAAATAGGAATTTTGAATGTTTTTGGATTTTTTTATTTTGCTAGTGTTTTTAGATTTTGATGAGGTTTTATGAATGTTTTTGAGATTTTCAATTGTGATTTCCAATAACCTTGAGATATATAGGAACCTGATATGATCCATAACGAATTTCTCCTAGTGTGACACAATAGATTACCTCGATATAGGCAGGTCAGGTTGACATTTGGAATATGCCAGGTAGTACTAAATGGGATACAATACTTCACAATATCAACCTATGATTTAGACGTGGATGGGTGATGGAAATAAATAGAACATGATGTGATGGATGGAGGTGATGCAAAGAATGATAAGATAAAGAGCCAAAGTGTACATGGAGATGTTTTATTTACGTGAGGTGCCTATTTCCTAGGTTTTCATCAAGGTACTTTCCCAAAGCACCACCGAAGTTTTTACTAGAGGACGATTATTTTTCTTTACTTTTTCAATCCTTTTTCTTTTTTTTTTTTTGGGGATTTTGATCATTTTTATTTTTTTTTGGATTTTCAAATTTACACCCTTCAAGTCTAGGCATAAAACATTTTAAGATGCAAGTTGTTGGTTGGTTCCTATAAGGGTTCACCTTCAAGTGTTGACAATTGATATGCTCCAGATCCATAGCTTGCTATGATGGCAAAGGGACCTAACCAATTAGGCTCAAACTTTCCTTTACTGTCTTGATCTGGAAGATTTTTTTGATTATATTTTAGGACAAGATCCCCTACTTGGAAAGACTAAAACCTAATATTCTTGTTATAGCTTTGTTTTAGTCGGTTTTGGTATACTTGCAAATGATTAAGATCGTCAAGACAACACTCATCTAAGAATTCTAGCTCATTTGATTGAGATACTCTATATTCTTCATTACCGATTAGCTTCTGCAATGAGACCCATAGTGATGGAAGCTTGACCTCAATAGGAAGGATGGCTTCTAATTTGTAGACCAAGGAGAAAGGGGTTGCACCTATAGGCATATGAAAACTACTTCAATAGGCCTATATGGTGGGATTTAACTGTAGATGCCAATCGTGACCAACTTCATTGACCATTTTCTTTAGGATCTTCAGAATGGTCTTGTCTGTAGCCTCAACTTGACTGTTTCCTTGGGGATAATACAGGGTAGAGAATTGGTGTTGGATGTTGAATCTTCTACATAGATCTTTCACATTTTAATTCATGAAGGGTGTTCCATTATCTGATATAAGAGTTTGTGGAACACCATAGCGGCAGATGAGACAATTTAGGATAAATTTGGCAATTTGCTTCCCCATTA